>PVJI01020979.1:0-28056 GCA_004026765.1 Micronycteris hirsuta | reverse complement strand
GTGTCAGAGAATGATGGGAGTGACAATCAGTGATAAATCAGGGGGGACTCCTGCTGCGCAGCCCTCCAAGTTCAGTGTTCCATAGGAACCACTGCAGCATGGACTGTTTCCAAATTAAGCAAAAGGTAAACCATCTTCACACAAACAAATGCAACAACACACTTTCTGGAGTGACACCTGTCCTCCAGTTTCTGAGCAGGATGACAGACATGGAAATGTAGCCTTGTGGAAGAATGGAAATGTCTTAGAGTCACTGTGGCTTCTTCCTTTCCCTCCACCTAAACCTTGATGCTGACAAATGGAACAGGTTGCGGTGACATTATTATTCTCGTTTCTTAATTGAATAGGTTTCCTTTCTATTGCTTAACACATTGAATTGTTATAAAAGAAAACAAAATGGTAGCAATGGGAAATAGGAAGATTTATTTGTTTTTAATATTTCCCCAGCACTAGCAACACCGATGATAATTTTATAGTGAAAGTATTATGTGATTGTGGGAAAAGAATCTGTAGAAAACACATTAAAAGGACTTTTGGTACCTCCCTAAAGCAATAGCATGAAAGTGATTTAATAGCCACACAGACTAATCTCCCAAGGTCAACAATTCCATTTCCCATCATTGTACAGGCTCACCACCTGGAGACTCACAGGCAAAGAAAAGAGCCCCTCCAGCCCATGGAATCACTAAGAACTTTTGTGCTTACATTTCAGAAAAAAATAATGAAGTTCAAAACCCACTCACAGCAACCTTTTCCAGGAATAGTTTACTCAGATCCATTTAAGATAACTTAATATGATGGATACAGAAGGAGAACGACTTCTAGTTCAGTTTAATGGGCAGAAGCAAAACGCTGGTTGAACCCAGCAGCCCCCTAATGTGTCACCTCTTGCTGCCCTCAATCTATGTATCGAGTGAACCGCCAGGAAAAGCAAGGACTAGCCACTGTCTGGATGATGAGAGCAGGGGCACGTGGACTTCAGGGGAACAGGGATGAGAATGAACTCTTCATTGCCTTTCTCCTGGTGCAGCCCCAGAGCGTGCAGATGCCCCCATGGCATGCCTCCCTGTAGGAGAATCATGGAGAAGTCAGACCTCATACAATAGACATACGGGCTGAGAATGTTCACAATTCCAATAGTGTTTTGTTTTCTTATTTCAAATGGGAAACTACAAAGGTGGACTTAAGGTTTGATTTAAAATGTAAGTCCAAGAAAGTGACTTTTGCTTAATCCTTTCACTTTTTGACCAAGCTTTCTATACACGCTCCTCTGGCAGAAAAACAAAACAAACCAAACCTCATAGACACGAACAACAGTATAGTGATTAAGGGTGGGCGGGCTAAAGGGGGCATAAATGGTGAAAAAAGGAGACTTGACTTTGGGTGGTGGACACACAGCACAATATACGGATGATGTACTATAGAATTGTACACTTGAAATCTATATAATTTTATTAAACAATGTCACCACAATAAATTCAATAAAAATCAAAGAAAATTAAAAGAAGAAAGTAACTTTTTAACTATTTAATTTATAGAAAGTGGTGTTTCCACCCTCCCCATTTGTAGGATATTATGCTTATGAGCTCTTCTTGTTTGATCTGTGAGCTGCTCTATCAAAATAATTGAACCCCAAAAGGGGGTTGTTGGAACCTCCTATCTATTGCCAGCAGGTTGGAAGCACAGGTGGTAACATGGACTTGTGATTAGAGTCTGAAATTGGGATATGGGATCTGACATCACCTCCAGGAAGATGGTCTTATAATTGAGTTGAATTGTAGGACATGCAGCAGGTGTTGGAGAATTATTTGGTGTGGGAGGGAAAACTACACTTTGGAGATGGACCCAGAATTGCAGCCAGTTTGAGAAGGCCTAGGCGGGCATGTCCAACCCATGGCCCCAGGGCCGCATGAAGCCCAGGATGACTATGAATGCAACCCAACACAAAATCGTAAATTTACTTAAACCACTTTTTTTCCCCATCAGTTTTCTTTTTTTTTTAAATTATTTTATTGTTGTTCACTTACAGTTGTCTGCATTTACCCCCCACCCCCAACCCCAGGCAAACCCACCTCCCTCCCTTGCTTCCACCCTCCCCCTTGGTTTTGTCCATGTGTCCTTTATAGCAGTTCCTGAATACCCTTGTCCCCATTATCTCCTTTCCCCTCCCCTCTGGTTACTGCCAGATTTTTCTAAATTTCAATGTTTCTGGTTATAATTTGTTTCTCTGGTTGTATTTTGCTTGCTTACCTCACAAGCGTCTTGGCTGTGGCTGATCTGAGATCCCCGGTAGCTGATCTGGCCATCAGTTTTCATTAGTGTTTGTGTATTTAATGTGTGGCCCAAGATAACTCTTCTTCCAATATGGCCCAGAGATGCCAAAAGGTTGGACACCCCTGGTAAGGAAAGGAATTCAAAAGTTTTTTTTTTTTGATAGACTGTGCAGTGATTATACTAAAACCAATTTGTGTTGTCATTAACAGACAGATCACCAATATAGAGAAAACTATGATAGAAGGAAGACTGTAAATAACACATAAAATTTCCAGTCGCTTTGTCTCATGCGGTACATTCCAACTCTGGCTCATTCGTATTTACACAAATCCAAATCTGAGGGTTTGTTTTTTTTTTAAGAAATGCCACTGAAGAATAAGAAACAAATAACTAATTAGGGGGAACACTTAGCTTATGGCCACCCAGATCCTTTTGTTACTAAGACTATGGGAGAGGTGGATGATAAAAGCTTTTAGCGTTTCAAAGATAGTAGTCCGTGATAGCAAATACCTCACACTCTATGAACAATACAAGTTATCTGAACTTCCTTTATTTTAAAACATCTCTACTTTATTCCCTAATGTTTGCTGCCCATGGACAATTGGCAAAGATTCTGCTCCGCGCTCTTCTGTACAGAGTCAAAATGAGATGCTGCCCAGTTTTCCACACCAGCAGAGGAAGACCTGCTGCCTGAGTCAAGTCTCCACCAGGCCCACCTGTGACCCTGGACCTGCTCAATGCCCTCCAGAAGTCTGGACGTTCTTAGGAGTGTAGAGTCAGTGAAATGAATGATTTTTTTATGCCTGTTTTCCTCCCTCTTCTGAGTTCAGAGGGAAAACCTGTTGTGATCTGTTTACCCTTGAGAATGACTATCACACCCCATCCTGGCCTGGTTGCCATGGTACCCAGAGTTCACAGAAGCTTCCAGATATGCAATGTTTTGCTCTGCTGTCCCCAGTTACTTCACTTTGGACAAAGTAATAGCTTATTTCCTGACTGACACCTGAAATCCTATTTATCAGTTACGGTCCCACAACTCATCTTCAGACAGAGCTCGTCATTATTGACAGGGTTGTGTTTGCCTTGCATTCTTCAAACAACTCACTGCAGCAGCATCCTGCTGTGGGCTCCCTGGGGCCCGCGTTATTATCTGCCATTTTTCTCTGAGGGTCTTTTAACCCAAACCGTATTGGAAATGTAAATAATCCTCTGGGGGACACTGACATCTCTTTTGAGAGCTTCCTGACAACTCAGGAACTGCAGTGCAGAGGACTCGTCCAGTAAAAGGAAAATATAAACTATGGAATTTGACTTTCAGGCCAGTGCCTCAGTCCATGGATTCTGCCTAGTAGTTAGCATTTCCCGAGCTTCCACCACGGGAATGAAGCCCGGAGGGAGGTCTGTAACCATTCTGAATCTTTCATGCATTGTTATGTGCTTGGGATCTCTGTCTAAATGAGGTCAGCTGGCATTTTACGCAAGGGAAGAGGACATTATGACATATTTTACCTATTGCCAACAGAATAACTTCTTTTGCTTAATGTGTTTTAATCACCAATAGGCATATCTAAAATGAGACGCAATTATTAAAATAAAGAATTTTTCATCTTTCCCGAATAACTGGTATCATAAATTAAACTGTAGAATGGACGAATGGGTGGCCGCATGGGTCCCAAGCCCAGTGAGGTTGCACTCTGCCCCCGCGGGGGCCCTTCCCTCCACTTCCCCTCACGTATCCTCTGGCCATTATTCACTCCACAGCGAAACAGTACAAGGATTTTTAAAAACTCGAATACCGATTAGGAGGCAGCCTCTTTTTATTGGAGGAGTGAAAAAGGATAGTTCATTACATAAGTTATGGTAACTTTTACATTCTTTAGGACATTTTCAAAGGATTCCAATATAGGCTCTTGTTTGGATAAAAAAATTGCTGGTTTATGTGGTGAGCTTATCTCCACAATTGTGGCATTGGTCCCACCAGGTGAAGTGAAAGCCGTCTGTCTGTCACCCTGTCCTCTCTGAGCGGGGCACAGTAACTTCACAAAGAACACGGTGTGGCGTTATCCATGAATGACCCGGATCAGCCACAATCACAGAGAGCTAGTTTTCTGTATATTGGCAAAACCAGTTTCATAAATCATGTAGTTTTATAAAAGTAGAGTTACAATTTTGAATTTGTAAAAATAACTTATGATATTATTCATATTATGAGAAACTTCCTGGAAGAGAGAGAGAGAGAGAGAGAGAGAGAGAGAGAGAAAGAGAGATTTACCTTACAATAATGGGCTCCCCAGTAAATTCAAAATTCTACTCATTTTGATTATAATGAAATTCTTGTGTGTTAGTGAGTTGATTTGAGCTTCTATTTCTTGTTCTTAAAAAGTCTGTTCTTTAAAGCATGATTTGTTTTACAACAGAAGAGGCTTGGGTTTTTTTCCTGGTAGTTGTTTGGCCGAGCAAGTGAATTGCTGTAACCAATGTCTTTTCATTCCCAGGTGACTACTGCGCCCCTTCTCTACTAAATCATCAATCCACCTGTCATGTCGAAAGTGTGTTTTTGTGAACCAGTCCTCGGTCTTTTAGTGCTGGGGTGCGTCACCGCTGCTCAGATTTAAACACTTGGGTAGACAGAAAGCACAAAATAAAAATATGTGAGTCAATAAGACACATCAAAGAAATGGCAGGAAGTCAGTTGAGCCAGTTATCAATTTACTGCTGCTCCTCCCCAACCCTTGTGAAAATGGAACTGGCCTCACTCGCTATTTCTTCTTTTCCAGCTGAGGGGATGTTAACTTTTGTCAGGAGATGGTACTGGAGGGATTTTTCATGAAAAGCTCCTTCCCTTTTTTAGTACCAGTGGTTTCTTTTCTGCTTGATCTACAACTGCCAAAAATATGCCTGCAGGACATACATCCGTGTTTCCCTTCTAGCGAGTTCTTGCCAGTCCTGGCCTGCAGAATCCTGACCACTAACTCGTCTTGGCCAGTCAATTGTGGACCAGTTTTAACACGGAGCTACTCAGCCACTTTTATGGCGTCCCATGGGCCGAGGCCACACCTGCTCCAACAGAGTTCCAAAATCACAGCCCGGGCTGGAGGCTGGGGAAGGGGAAAGACAAAAACGGGCAGGGGAGAGAAGGAGAGAGAGAGAGACAGAGATAGAGACAGAGACAGAGACACAGAGAGGGAGAGAGAGCCTGATTGGTGCTCAGGGAGGAATTGATGGCTAACAGGAGGTTGGTCCGACGATTGTGAGTTCGGGTTTGGGAATGTTAACATGGCAGCAACATCTCTCAGAGCTTTGTCCATTGTGAATAACGCTTCCTGGGCATGAATGTGCAGGTGTCTCTTTGAGATCTTAATTTGAATTCTGTTAGATATTTGCCCAGAAGTGGGATTGCTAGATCATATGGTAGCTCTATGTTTAATTTTCTGAGGAACCTCCACACTGTTTTCTCTAGCAGCTACACCATTTTACTTCTCACCAGCAGTGAACAAAGGCTGCAATGTTTCCACCTCTTGTATTTTAAATGGCTACCCTAACAGGTGCAAGGTGCTGTTTAACTGTGGTTTTGATATGTGTTTTCTTAATGATTAGTGATCTTCAGCACCTTTTCATATACCTGTTGGACATTTGCCTGCATGTCTTCTTCAGAGAGATATCTGTTCAGTCTCTTTGTCCATGTTTTAATTGAGTTATTTTATGAGTTACTTATATATTTTGGACATTAATCTATTTTATAAATACACATAGTTTGAAAATAGTTTCTCCCACTCCATAGGTTGTCTTTTCATTTTGCTGATTGTTCTCTTTGCTGTGCAGGAGCTCCCCAGTTTGATATGGTCCCAGGGGTCTATCTTTGTTCTTGTTGCCTGTGCCTTTGGTGTCACATCCAAGAAAGCCACCTAAATGCCTATCTGTGGATAAATGGGTGAAGAAAATGTGGTATGTACCTACAACTGATTATTATTCATTTCTTTAAAAGATAAATTCTGTCATATGTGACAACATAGGTGAATGTGGAGGACATTATGCTAAGTGAACTAAGCCAGTCACAGAAAGACAGACACTGCATTATCCCACTTATTTGAGGTATCTAAATAGTCACACTCATGGGAGCAGAGGAGGACAGCTGATTCTGAGGGCTGGTGGGGGGAATGGGGTATGCTAGCAGTGGGCAGGAAGGTCCTGTTGTGCAGGGTGACGACGTTTCAGTGATCTGGTTTACAATATCGTGCCAACAGTTAACGATACTGTTGTGTGCACTTAAAATTTTCTTAAAAAGTCAGTTATCATGTTATGTGTTCTTACTATAATTAAAAAATAAAATAAAACAAAAACAAACACAAAGGAGCAGAGGAAAATATTTTGAAGGTGATAGGTTTGTTTGTTGCCTAATTGTGGTTGGCTTGTGGGAGAATATGCATGTCAGGGCTAATTGGGTTGTGTACATTGAGTGTGTACAGTTTCTTATATATCAATTATACCTCAAAAAAGCTGTTTATGAAAAAAAGACTTCCTATAGTCAATCCTTCAGTTCCAATTCCAAGTACCAAATAAAGACAACTTTGTATGTCTTAGACCAATGATTAGAAATATATTAAACTATTTCCCACAATATACAACATTAAAAATTTTCACAACCACGGACTATAAAATAAAGTTCTTTGACATAAATACCACTTTTCCACTATCATAAGATGTCAAGCCTGTGTTCCTGAGTTGGGTAAAAATGATAAATTATACACATTTTCAAAAAAAAATGTCAGACAAGAACCATGAAAACCTGAGCCATCAGATCTTCAGCCCTCTGGGACACTTTCTGTAGCCTCTCAAAGAGTCCCCACTGCCTGCAGTGGGGGTTTCCCTTCTGTCTTCCTTTAGCACAAAGAGATTACTCCATGCTAAAACTGGGACGCCACTTACCACCAAAAGAAATGGGTAGTCTTGTATGTACTCAGGGCACACGTCTTCCAAAAAGGGTTGACCTCTGAAGTGATTGATGGTTTAACATCACTGAATATAAATTCAGAATTTCATGGAATGTGTTAAATATTAAAGCTTACAATAGAGTCCCACTTCAACAAATTAAATGGAAATCTATGGGCCTGGAGGCCTTTTAGTTCAAATAAGCATCGGGGACTGTAGACTCAAGAGAGAACGTGAGCCATCTCTCATAATAAGTAGTTCATGGCATCTCTTAAGTCATTTTACACATTATTTTCTCAAGTTTTTAAATATAATGTCTAGGGATATGGACAAGCCACAGCTCATGGCTAGTAACTTCAGCAGTTCAGTAGATCAGTGAGTGTGACTTCTTCTGTTATATCCACAAATTGTTCAGTGCGTTAAACAAGTCATCACAGTGACTCAGTTAATGCTGTCATATCTCAGGACCCAGGAAACCCAGGGTCACCAACTGAGAGTGGAGCTGAAACTGATTGTCACCATGGGCGCAGTGCCCTACGTGTGACAGACCCCACAAGGCTGTCAAGTCTCCAAGTACAAATCCCCATGACCCAGGCTCTTCTGTACAGGAAGTCTAGTGGAACCCCCTGACAAAATACAGGAGACAGCAAACAGTTAGAAAATACATGGCGGAGGCACACATTCTTTGTTATTATATTAAATAGAACATTATTTCGGAGAGCAAACATTTAACAACTTATGGAAAATATGAATGAGAGGTCAAGAAGAGCACGTTACATCCATCCATGTGGTCATTTCTGTATTAAAATGAACTGTTTAGCAGGTGCATTGACTTTAGAAGAGCAGTTCCCCATACAAACACTGACTGAGACACAGGAATTGCCCTGGCTTTTGACAACCTGATTTTTCCAGTGCTATCAACCTTATAGCTGCATCGTCAACTTCTCTTGTGGGAGGCAGTTTGACAGGCATGAGCAGAGCAAGGATGATGGGCCAGGCACAGAAGGTCCCAGGGCAGAAAGCCCTGGGTTTCTAGCAAAGGGGAAAACTGAGACCTTGCCCCCAGGGTGACCTTTCCTCCCCTAGCATATCATTGGTCCTGTAGATCAGATCCCCTGACATTTTGTATACTCATCATGTGGTTGGGACCCTTCCCTGACCTTTCCTTCCCTGCCATGTTGCTAGTCATGTGGGTTAGACTCTCTTAGAGGAGAAACAAGTGGACAAAGAAAAGCCTCATCGACCTCCATACAAGCCCTTGCACAACCACTCCCTTTCAGCATTAAGCCATAGAGATAACATCTAGGCTTCAGTTATGCTTCCACTCCGAACCCAGAAACACAGTAAAACCAGATGCAGTGACCCCATGGCTGACATCAGGACTAGCTGCAATGACTAATGACCCCCTGCCCTGGTTCTGACCAATCAGTGGAGACCACGGCTCTGAAAGGACACATCTGGTAAGCTGATTAATATTCTATTGAGATCCTCCCCTAAATAACCCTTAGGATCCTGGAGGACCCAGGGCACCTCTTCCTATGCAGCATGCCAGCTTTTCCCCAGCCCCTCCCCCCAGGCATCTTTTCCTTGCCTCTCTCTTTCTCCTAAACTCCAAGGGCCTTTCTTTTGCCTCTGCAACTTGTTTCCTAAACCCGCTTTTATTCTACAGCTCACTTCATTTGCCTCTGTGACTTTCTAAATAAACTTCCTCTTGTAGTTTGAATCTTTACTCTGAATTCTTTCTTAGCCAGAATTTAAGTACCAAGATTGCTGAACAAAGGTCCAATCTGACTCCACTGGTCTAACACCCGGTGCCATTTCACTGCCAACACTCTGGCCTCTCTTAGGCCACAGACAGCATTGGTTTTACATCCTGCTGTCCACCCCAGCCCAGAGCTTGCTATCATCTAGGCCTATTGGACTTTCTTCGGGCACGTTGCTAATTCTCACCGAGTCTGCTCTTAATTGCAAAATGGAAACAACAATATCACTTAAAGGGCTTCTTGTGAAAATTTAACAAGATATTGTATTGAAAAAATATGTATGACCAGTAGATGATTATAAACCTGTTAACGTTTTAGTTCCCATTTCCCTTTATTTTTGACTTCTTCCTCGCATTCTTTTCTTCTCACCCTTTAAAACATCTATTTCTTTCAGCTCCCCACTGTCCCCCACCCCACTTCCCTCCTTCCCAGAGTCATCCTCTCCCTCCATGCCTCTCCTGTTTTATGAATCTATACTACAAGCCATGTAAAGTTTCACATGGTTAAGAGTAATAGCCTGCCAAATTTGGATTTCTTGATCCTAGATCTAGTATTATCATTTTAACTCCTGGAGTAGAAACCAGAAAGCTGCATGTTTAACAAGCATCTCTAGAGATACTGATATAATTGGTCAGCTATTCATATTTGGAAGGAGAAAACACAGCTGACATCTCGCATGTAAGACATTAAAGAAAGGGCTGCCCAACCTTGGCTGTGTGTTGCAATCACTGGGGAATGTTGGAAAATCTTGTTGTCCTGACATACACTGGAGTAAATAAATTAGAATCCCTCAGTGAGGGGTCAGTGCATAGAGTTTTATAGGGAAAACCAAGATGCAACAGATTCCAAATGTTTTAAAATAAGATTTTTAAAATATTTTATTTATTTATTTTTAGAGAGAGGAGAAGGGAGGGAGACAGAGAAGGAGAGAAACAGCAATGTATGGTTGCCTCTCACATGGCCCTCACTGGGGACTTGGCCCGCAACCCAGGCATGTGCCCTGACGGGGAATCGAACCGGGATCGTCTGGTTCCCAGCCCACGCTCAATCCACTGAGCTACACCAGCCAGGGCTAAAATAAGATTTTAACAAAGACTTTAGTGATTCTCACACAGATTAGAGGTTGGGAACTACTGATTTAAAGTGAGAAATTATCTAACACCCCCAATAAATAATAGAGGGATTTAACACATTCAAATATATAAAATAAGCTTTTATATAACACATTTAAAATTTTTTGGGATAGTTTTAGACTAACAAAATGTTGGGAAGATGGTATAGAGGGTTTCTGTACACCTCCATCCAGTTTTGCATATTGCTAACACGTTCTATTAATTTAACAGAACTAAGTGCCAGAATTAATAGATTATTCTTAACTAAAGTTATTTCATACAAATGTCCCATTTTTTAAAGAAAATGTCCTTAGTTTTTATCTAATGTCTTTTTTTTTCAGGACCCCGTCCAGGATACCACATTTAGCCATCATAACACCTGAGGCTTCTCTTGGCTGTAGCAGCTTGTCAGATTTTCTTTGGCCTTTGATGAGATTGGCAGTGTTGAGTACTGGTCAGTGTGTATTTGCCATTTTCCTTATAATTAGACAAGTTATGGATCATCGGGGCAAAAATCACAGCAGTACAGTGCATTCTCATCACATCCTATCAAGAGTGTGTAATATAAATATGACTTATGGCCCTTGATAGTGACCGTATTCAACTGGCTGAGGTGGAGTTCCTCAGATTTCTCCACTGCAAAGTCACTCTGTATCTCCACTTTCCAGACTGTGCTCTTGGAAGGAAGTCACCATGGGAAACCCACACTTAAGGAGTTTTGGAGACTTGTCTCTGTTCTCCCATTGTAAGTGAAACCATTCAAAGCCAAGGCCTGTCTACGTATCAATCATGACCAATAATATCATATTCTATAATCTATAAAAATTGTATATGCTTACACACCCACACACACACCCACACACACGAGCACAGAAGTGTGAAGAGGTCCTGCAAAGATCAAAACCACCAGCCGGAACCCATCTAAATTGTTTGCCCAAAGATTCAGGAGTCAAATTGCGATTGTTCTTGCTGTAAGTGGTTTGTTACAGAGGTAACCGACTGATCGAATGGCTTACAAAGGTATGGACAGTGTAATGAGATAAAATACTCTAAAAATAAATAATAAAAATAAACAATATAAATTAGTGTAGCTACATAATAAAACTTTGTGTCAGCAGTTTTTAATTAGGGCAGATTATCAGAATTACTTTAAAATATGACCCAACATAACGGTAATTCTCATCACCTGAATCACGTACAAACAAATCTTGTCTCTATCTGGGTGTGTGTGTGTGTGTGATTGGACAGGTACAATGATTCCACAGTCTTTTTGCACATGTTGTAGAACTGAGCAAATGAGTAAATGTGACAACGTTATCTGAAGCCCGGGCTCTCGTTGTGGACGTCACAGGGTGAAAAACCCCACAATATAGAGTAAACAAAACACAATATCTCAGCCAGATGGCCAAAATTCAGATCACCACTGGGAGGGGTGGACGTCACTGTGTGAGCATGTCGTTATGTCTGAACCGCTTGGTCATGCATAAGCTGAATTAGGTCATGAGGCCATTATCAATGGGACTCAAACTGAGGAAATTTTATCAAATAACTGGGTTGCATTCAAAATATCACTCAAGAGAAATGACAAAAGAAATATATATATCCATAGACTAGATATATATACCAAAGAGCACAAAATACTAAAAATGACACTATTTGGACAAATGAAGGTATTAAAATATGAAATACAGATTAGTTGAAATTGTCATGTCACTATCACATTTTTGGAAGTTGATAACCATACTACTGTGGTATGTCTGAGAACAGTTTGTTCTTATAACATACGCAGTGGGAAGGACATTATTTCAAATATATATTCTCAAATGGTTCAGAAAAGGAGTAAAATATGCACAGTAGTATAAATGAATGAATAAATGAATAAAATATGAGGCAAAACAAAGAAATGAATGAAATGTTCTTTATAGATTAGTTCCAATTAACCATTAGTACTAATGCACTAAGATTCTTTATAAAAAAATTAAGTGGCTTAACTTTATATACTAAAGTGAATACATTACGCATAACTGAAATTAATAAATAAATGTGTCTGCTCATAAAAAATTAACAAATTTCAACCATCTGCACAGGTGTTCTTAGTTTCTCAGAGGATGCATTGATAGGATATTTTTGGCCACATTGTTTTTTATACAATACAATATACAGATTCCTTTTACTTCTTTCTCCTCCCTACACTGTCTACAGCTCATAGCTATGTATTTAACATGTTCAATGATATCCTTTCCAGAGGTGCGCCATGCTACTTTTTAAATCACTGTGATAAAATACCTTTCAAAGTTAACTATATTTGTACCTGGTTTAGAGAGGAGTAAATAGCGACCTAATCACTGAGGCAGAAGCAATCATTCCCAACGTTTTGTCGAGATAGTTATTTGGAAGGGATTTCCCCTTAAAGCCTGCCATTGTTTACCTTAGTGCTTCAACATGGCTATATTTTGGATGAATTTTTATCCTTTGAGACATTAAATTGTTAAGGATTTGGGGGAGTTTTTAATATAATAAAAAAGTGAAATTGATGTCCCATAAAATCGTAACTGTCCCAAGAATATTAAATGCTATAATTTAAAAGTTTAAGGAATGACATTTTGATGAATGGTTTCATCAGTACCATGGGCTTCACCCTGTAAAGCATGTGCTTGGAAAGAACATGTGTGAGGCTGTGCCTGAAGCTCTGCAGACATGATAAATCCAGCAGGATGGACAGAGCCGGGAGGTATTCGTTATGGCATAGGAGCATCTTGAGTAAGAGATGTGAGTGGAGCAGATGTACATGATTTTCATACTTCCTTCCTACACTGTAGAGGGTGTGTGCAAGCTGAGCCCATTTCTCTAGTATGCCTGAGCCATGGCTTGTTCTCAGGTTCATGTGCATCACACTTCATAGATCCTGGGAGCCCTAGGGCATGAATCACGAAAGATTGTGAGTTTCTTTTTGTTTCAGTTTTAGTATTGTAAAATTAACAATCCCTTCCTATTTGGGTGCTAGCTGCACTGATAAGAAAAGATTCTGAAATTTAAAAATATCAAAAAGTATTTTTAAGATGATAATGGAGATAATGAATTGTATGACTCTCTTTAAACAGTTGTGACCTATGTTATTCCAACCCTGTCTGTGCCTTGATGCACTGATAAAGTATTTTGAAATACAGAGAGGAATCCGCTTGTCAATCATCAAGATGTTTTCAGAAAAAGGCAATTGTGATGACATGGTTTAGGTTAAGTTTTGCTGTTATTGTTAAATCCACATTTTTCAAAGAGTTTTTAATAAGAGAGTGTGAAATGAATATTTTACACAGTGCATCTGATGCTGTTACATGTCATTGAAAGAGAATTGGTAGAAGTCCCAAACCTCAAGTCATGTATAAACTATTAAAGCACAAACTATCATTTATGCCTTGGTAAAAAAAATACATGCAAATTGACAGAAGGGAAAGCAAAGACACACAGTCAAGTGAGATGAGCGAAATTATGAATTCTCTGTAACATTAGTCTTTGATACAAAATCTAATGCTAAATTGATGGTGATCTTTATATGATGCTTGAGTTTTATCAAGGGAGAGTCATGAGTTTATCTTCTTTCATTAAGCTAAAAGAATTATCTGCCACAACATTCCCCTTTTACTTATGAATTCCTTTTAGATAAAATAACTCCTTCAGTTTAATTCATCTTCATTTATGTACTATATTGATACAAGACATTATAGAAAATAATTACTTTGCAAGTAAATCTATTTTATGCCATACACTTTAGTGAGGGAGTGAATTGTATCAAAAATGTTATTAATGTTAAAACTTTTTACCCAATGATTGATCTCCAAGGACTTTATACTAAAGGCATAATTGGATCCAAAATGATAGACAAATCATGTTCGAGAGGCGAAAATACTGGAGAAAAAGAAGTGTGGGGCAGTGAGCTTGCATGACATTGTTTGTTCCTCCAAGCCTTTGCAAAATTCTTAAACCGCACAGGTGAGATGCATGAGGAAATAGCAGACAAAAGTTGACCATCTGAATCTAGTTTTGGTGTGTTTCCAATGTAGAAGAGATAAAAATTGAAGCTAAGAATCTAAGATGTATTTGATACCCTGGCACTGCTACAGTCTCTAGCTTTGACATTTGGAGAACTATGCGGTAGCAGTAGCGGTGCATCAGAAGTAGACAGAGCTTTAAAAATTTTAGCCCAAATTTAAGTTATCTCAGACCTATACTGAAATAAAATGACTTGCCCTATTTCAGCTGTCCACTGGAGGATATGGTGAACCTTCTCTGCAACAAGACACTACTTAGAGCTTCAAAGAGGGGGACGGAGCCAAGAGTCTGAATTACATATACTTAGAACCCCAGAGAAGAGCAGAAAGAGATGGAGATAGAAATGGATAATTTCCTAAAAATCAATAAGGAAATCACTGTACAGATTCTAGAATTTTAGTGAATGTAACCAGCTTAAAGACAAAACGATCACAATGAGACAAGTCATGGTGAAAATGCTAAAAATTATTAAAGGCAAAGGAGTAATTTCAAAAGCAGCCAGAAATATAAATATGAATCATCTTCAAAGAAGTAAGGGTACATCTGTCAGCAAACACAAGTCAGAAAAAAATAGTTACATCATTAAAAGGCTGAGAGAAAATAATTCTCAATCTAGAATTCCATACTAACTAGAAGTCTTCTACAAATATGCAAGTAAAATAAACAAGGAAAAAATAAATAAAAACAGAATGATTACATTCAGATATTCACTAAAAGATATATTAGAAGTAATTTACTTTCAAGAGTAAAAGAACCCAACATGGAGAAAATAAATTAGGATAGAATTCAGAACAACAGAAAGAATAAATTTAGTGATAAATATAAATTCAGCATATAAAATATATGTAAATATAAAATAGGTAAGCACAATAACATCAAATAGTCGAAAGATATTAATGTAAATGAAGTTAAAGTATCCTCAAGTACTAATATAAGAAGATGCAGATGATATAACATATTTGAAGATAAAATAATTCATTGAAGTATGTTGCAATCTCTTGAATATATGTAAAAAGATGCACAACTAAGAAGCAGATAATGGTTATTCATGACTTAATCCCCAAAAAAACTAAAAAAGGTAACAAAATGGTACATCAAACTGATGGAATCAAAAGAAAATAGTCAAATGGGATATATATATTACTCTCAATAAATGGCGAATGGAAGCTATCTTACTCCAAACACTTACTTTAAATGGGTCTGATATCTAAGTGTAAAACCTGAAATTATAAGACTTCTAGAAGAAAATCCGTGTGGCTTTGGGACATGAAAAAGTTTGTTAGAATGGATAAAGCACAAATGATAAAATAATTGTGAATGAAGCATGTGTACACTTCTAAAGATACCATAACCAAAATGACTTTTTGCAAACTAGGAGGAAGTACTTGCAGCATCTAGAATGTATACCTAGATTATATAAAAATATATGAACTGTACATACTAAAGAACTCTTACTATTGAATAATAATAAGAAACCCCAAATAAAAAAAGGAAGGATTTGAATAGACACCTTACAAACAAGATATATGAATGCCAAAAAGGACATGAAAATACACTGTCCATTTATTACTCCTTAAGTAAGTACACATCAAACCGCTAGGGGGAAAGTATAGCTATGAATACCTGTACTGAGAATACAAACACTGAAATTAAATTAACTAATTATATAACTGAAGTACCTTGGCAAATGCAATTTAAAAATGCCAAAGAAAGCAGAAAAAATGGATTTTAATATACAGCCGCCAGAACTAAAAGCAATCGATTAGCTCAGAGATAGAGACATCCTGGACAAATCCAACTAAGAGAAGAAGAGAGCAAGTGAGAGTTAACAGCAGAGGAAAGGAGACACCTCCTGGGTAACAAGATCTCCAGTGAGCAGTGAGCAGCAGCCCTGCCCAGGCTGGCTGCTGTCCTGAGTACCTCACACATATTAACTCAGTTAATCCTTAAAGCAACCCTGCAAGGTCAGTGCTATTCTGATTCACATTTTACAGTTGAGGAAACAGAGAAAACTCAGCCGTGGTGTTGGCAGGACCAACGCCCGGAAAATCTAGTTTCAGTGTCCAAGAATTTAACTAGCCCCAAGGTGATGAAATTGAAAGACCTCAGAGGAGAGTAAAACCGTAGTGTGTGCATAAAAGCTGCAATCATAGAATGAACATTTCAACATTTTTTAAATAAATAATGATAAAAATGATAATGATCTACTAAATGTTTAACAGAATTATAAGTGGAACAATAAGCAAATGAAATTGAAAGTGGAACATGAAATCTAAATGCAAAAAAGGCCAAGTGCTAAAAAGGTAAAAAGGTTTATACATATACACATATGTATAAATGTGCCTGTATATGTGAATTTTGCGAAGAAATGAGGGCCTGGTACTTTCACTGCAGTTGCTACTGCAACTACTGCTACTGCTACTACTGTGGATACTCTGTCTTCTACTACGGCTGCTACTGTTACTGCTACCGTAACATCTACTACTGCAACTGCAGCTGTTGCTGCTACTATCGCTGCTACTACCCCCTGTTGCTATTATTACAACTACTACTGCTTCCTTTCTACTACTGTTGTTGCCGCTTCTACCACCACTACCACCATTAGTATGGTTGCAACTACTACCACTACTTTCACTACTGCTGTTACTCCTACTGCTAGGACTACTCTGCTACTGCAGCTTCTGCCACTCCTGTCCCCAATATTACTATTGCTAACGCTTTTGCTTCAATCACCCATGTTAATACGCTGCTACTGCTACAAATGTGACTATTGCTACTATCTCAACCACCATCATCACCACCACCATTACTCCTATGAGTATAATAATTACAACAGCAGACAGGCTTTAGTGTTTACTACATGTCTCAGCCCTGTTTGCTTTAGCCATATTAACTTATTTAATCCTCACAGAAACTGGAAACAGGCACTTTAAAAATGACTGCAACTCTTCTAGAGCATGCAAATATAGCAATACACTAAGGAGTACCACAGCTTACCAACTTGCAGTCGTGCAGTCAGGCACGAGAAAAGCTACACAGCCAGTCTCTTGCATAGCCACATGTCTAGTTCTAGCCAAGGGGCTGCAACATGGAACATTTGGCTGCCATGACCTCAGCCAGTGCGAGATTCGCATGCTTTCTCTCTGCCTCAGTGACTGTGAAGGTCTCATGTTCCAAAGGATTTGCCAGAAATTGTGAAGATTGAATTGAAGTTGAATTGAAGTCCCCAAGTAACTTTGTGCTGAGCAAAGCTCTACAGTTTGCCTCTATAACATCAGCTGAAATTAGAGCTTTCTTGGTTAAGTTACTGAGATTGGATTTATTCAATATGTTTACATAGTCTAGCTTATCTAGACTAATATAAGCTAACATTGAAATCTGGATTCATAGCATAGGAATAAAAACTATAGAGCAATTTATGAACACAAATACAAGAATGCTTAAAAATCTTAGAAACGGGATCGAGTAAAGTGTTAAAAGAATACCACAAAATAACAGAGGAGCATCGATTCCAGAAGCACAGATAGTTCAATATTAACGAAGCTATTAATGTGAGACGATAATTGACAGTTCACATAAAAAGCATTTTGTAGAATTCCACATCCATTCTTGCATTTAACAAACTATAAAAGACAAACAATGCTCCTCACTAAGCCAAGAGTGTCAAGGAAATAAGATTGTAATACTGGACTGTATCTAGCTTGAATCTCCTCTTTCGAGACAGATGCATGGTGCTGTCCAGCTGCAGTTTGCATACACAGGAGAATCTATTCCCAGCTGTGTGACTTGAACTGCACACCGACTCTCAATGTAAAAGTACAAGTTTGCAACACACCTACATTAATAAAATAACTTTGCTCAAACTTTATTAAAAACAATATCTGATGAATCAATTAAAATACATACATTTTATAAAGATATACTATATACTATATAAATATACTAAGTTTTGGTAGCTTTTTGATATTTCTTTATTCATGAAATGTGTGTTGATTATTTTATAGCCCAAATATCATGCTAACTACTGAAGAGAAGTTCTTTCAATTTGATAGCTTCAGTAGCAAATACAGATCAGAGCACCAAAATCTCTAACTAGATTGAGAAGACAATTGTCAGATTTATTTCAGTTATTTTATGAAGAAAGTATTGAGACAAATTGTGGATTTCAGATGGCTCAGGGAACCTCAAGATCTTCAGAGGATCCAAGACTCAGACAATACACAAACCTCATGTTGTTATTTTCATTATAATACAATACATTGGGCATGGATTCTATTAGTTTCAGAGTGTTAAGTGAACTTTCCCCTTGGTACAAAAATATTTAAATGGGTTGACTAACAAATGGATAGTACTGTTTGGGTGAGTTATTCACTTTATTTTAGTGACTATTGGCACATTCACTGCACTAATAATGTATTTGTGGCAGAAGTATGTGGGGAGAAACATGCTAGCAAATCATGAATAATTTACAATGTTGTTACCGAAAACATTATTACCTCCACTACAAGAATACCCATTCGAAGTGCTTCATATTTCACTAAGATGCTAAAGTGCTTCATAAACCATTTATTGGGAAATCAACGACCATTAAAGAAAATTAATTGCTATGAGTTGTTGACAATTTATAACTATTTAATAGTCCAGTCACCATAAACTTAATGCCTTGCATATAGATAGGTATGAATACTTTAATAAATCTTATGAATAAATATGCATCTTTAGAAATAAATCAGTTTGCTAGGGTTATTGACATGTTAAACTACTAATGGTCCAAATATATTATAAATCACTGGTGATATACTTTCTTATTGGTAGATATGATAAATAGATTCCTAACATAACCATATGCAAGTCATATTTATTGATGTTGTAGACCATCTTTAGTTCATTAACATTTTTGGCAAAAGTAACAGATGAGGTCTGGCATTCCAAAAAAAAAAAAAAAAAAAAAAAAAAGAAAAGAAAATTATGGTCTTAAAATTACCAAAGGAATGATTTGTTAAACCACAATTTTTTATAACCAGGTTTACAACCTAGATCTAGAAAATTCTCTTCCTATAATAAAAGGAAATATTTTTTAGAAACCTTAACATTCACCAAACATATTTTATCTCATTACTTTTTAAAAAACCTTAGTGAGTGAAATCTGTGTTTTCAACATTGCATTCATTTCCACGGTAAATACTCGACTTTGTCTCATCAACATTGGTGTTCACGTGGGGAATATGTATAAAAATGGTAGGATTGTTTCTGCCCAGACGTTGATGAGACGGGCATGAGGTCGCTGCTCCAGCTGTTGTTCAGGTGTGCGAAGTGCTCTTACGGCCAACAGCTTTATGCTGAAGGTGACAGTGTAGATGGAAGATTCTAGTACAGTCAGTGGAGCGGCTCTATGAGCCCCAGACCACCAGCTTCCACAGTTCTTCTTGGTGAGAGGTTCGATCCTTATGGGTAGGACCTCTGAAACCAGGTTTTTGTCACTATAAACGAAAAGTAAATTCTAAGTGGAACAGCAAGATCAGAACACAGTGTATAGACATTCCTATGCAATACGATCATACCTGAGGTGAAGCAAAGATATTTTCAATTAAGAAAGAAGAGAGGTAGAAACACAAGGAGCTAATTAAATAAGTCTTTAAAAATCACTGGCATAATGTGGCCATAAATCACTGAAATCATCAAACTAAAATATTACCTTGTTGAACATAAAATGTCATGGCACCAAACCCATAAATAAGTGATTTCCACTTTTACTCATGTATAACAATTAATGCAATAGATATTAGTTGCAGGCAATACAAATAGCTGATTTTAAGAGCCTGACACAGAAACTGAGATGTAATCATATTACATAAGTAATTCAAGTAATTCATACATTCATTTAGAGACTAATGAGTCCATTTAGATGAATAAAATGTGTAACATCATCCTACTTGAGAAAAAAATGGAGACAACTGTACTTAAACAACAATAAAACTATTTTTAAAAATTTTTTTAAAGAAATTTCTCAAATCTTCTTCCAGGTCGAACTTAATAGAAGGTATTTCAGAAAACATAAATGGGCTCATTTCTTGCTCACTGCAAGAGGAATTCAGGTAACTTCTAATATTTTCACAATAATGAGTGTGAGCCGAGACTCTGTTTTCCAGCCAAAACAAGGTAAGACATGCCTATGTTTGTAAAATTTCACATAACCTACCATGCGTGATTCGAATGAAACTCAACAGGGTCCCCTCTATGTTCGTATAAAAACTACATTTCACCAGAAACTTCAGCTCCTTCTGCATCACTTTTTAGTGCAGGTAGGTGCCCCGAGAGTCCTCAGTGATATGCCCATTCCCTGCAGGACAAGACCAGTGTGACTGTCAGCAGAGAAAACCTAAACTATTAGTTCAACTTGCATACAGTAAAATCAGAGATCATTTTAGTACTATTATGTTTATCCTAGAACAAAAAAGCGGGTAATTTTCAAAAGTATTGACAGTAATTATTCAAAAAATAAACGAGAATAACAGCAGCATTATTTATGTTGAAAACTATTAGTTCATGTTATACACTACACCAGCATTATTTTCTTTTCAATTCTAAAAGTTCATTGAAATGTTTATTTAAGTCATTTATTTGTTAAGCCCACTTTTCACCCATGTAACTGTCCCTCCTAACATCATATGCACTGAGAGGAAGCTCCGCTTACAGCTGGATGTGGCCATCTGACAGGCTCTGCCAATGGAAACTGAGTGGACATGGAGTGGAGAAAAGCGAATGTGGATGGACGTCAAATGTCACCTCCATCGTCCCAACAACCAGAGTGGACACCAGGCAGGACCCACATCCCATTGCACTGTCAGGTGAGTTTGCAGCCTTCTCTGTTGTCCACCATTCCTTCAGGAACTTCTCTGTGTTGCTGAAGCAGAGAACCTCCTTGCCTGTCTGGGTCCAGATTAGTGGATCTGAACCTTAGAGCCCGCTGCAGGCAGGCTCTGGGCACATCCAGGGTTTATGGTGGTTTCCCTGTGAGCTCCTGAAAGATCCCTCCTCACTGCCACTGACTGGGACAACTGACACAAGCTTCATGGAGATTCGTGAGAATGTCTGCAGCTTCCAGGAGAGTCTGAGAGACACCCACTTCATTGCCTCAGGCTGACTGAGGTCGCCAGTGGCAGCTTCCCTGACCATGGACGTCACTCACCTGATTATCAAAAGTCACATAAGATGCTATTTCCTATCTTAAACTTTTACCCCAAATTCTTAGCTGTGACCTCTGTTATCCAGATTGATCCATGGTAAGCTATTGAAATTTTACATGCATCTGTTATTTTCTGTAGCATTAATCTAATTAATAAGCATCACATTTTTTAATTTTAAAAACTTTGAAATAAAATGAAAATATTTATCTTAATAACTTAGCATATATGCTTTATTTTAATTGTGTCTTTTTTAATACTCAACATTAGATGATAAATATTTGAATTTGAGTATTTCTCTAAGCCATGTACTTAAACTTCTCTTAATCTAAATGATTTATGTTAAGCCTGAATCTTTAATTCATGTACACGTAGTTTAAATACCTCACACATGCAAATCCACTTACCATTTTTATGTTACGATCTCTTTTATTTTTGAATATTTATAAGATAAAGCACTATGATAAATCTTAATACTTATGTAAAATCTCTTTTTTAAACAGTCTTAATTATTTTAAGGAAATTGTTATACAGATTCATGTGATACTTCTGAAGTAGAAAAGAACTAGGGGAGAGTAAGGAGAATTTGTCAATGAGATTTAGAAAATCAGTTTTCTAGTTGTCATGGTAAAAATAACAGGTAGAGCCAGAATCCAGTGAATTATAAAATGACGATTGTCAAAAGGCAAAAGAAAGTTTTTCTTTTCTCTGCTATATGTATATTAAAAAAATACAAAGAAATTATTTTAAAATAGGTATCTATGAAAGACATGACTGGAAAAATAACACAAAATTCAAATGAAAACATTAGAATAAAAAATAAAAGTAAGGTTCCTGGGTACAAAGTTAATATGCAAACATCAGTAAGTTTCTTAATGAAAAACAACAGTCAATAAATATAATAAAATAACAGAATCTGTTTTCAAAATCAACAAAAGTAGGTAAATATCTAGGAATAATTTTTACAAGATATGTACAAAATCTATAAGAATAAAATTTAAAAATGTTTTCAAGGACATGTACAAGAATCATATTTTTAAAAGTATATCTTATTCTTGAATTATGAAAACTATGAAAGTATAGAAACCATGTTTTCATAAATTAGCTTATATATTTAATGGACACCAATAAACCAAAGAGAGGATTGTTTGCATGTGGAGATAAAGTGATTATAAAGATCTTATGAAAAATAAATGTGTATGAATAGATAAAACATTTCCAAAACTGAAGTGAAATGAGCTTGAACTAGACCTACATAATAAAAAGAAATAGTAATTAAGATAGTGTGGTACTTGAATTCCACTTCTGGCCAAAATGGAGCCAAAGAGTGGAGATTTACCCTGCCACCTGAAACTACCAAAAGACTTTGATAAAATATGGCAAGGCAAAATATGTGGAATTGACATTGAGAAAGCAAGGATATGATCCCCCAGACACTGGAACCAGATAAAGCCAGCAGTGAAACTTCCCAGCTTCCAGGGGGCAGGGCACTTCCCAGTCCACGGGGCTAGGGCTGGCAACTCCCGTACTCCTGCTGGGTTGAGGAGATGGAGGAGGGAAGCTGGGGAGACTAAAGCGATTGGAGTTCGTAAGACAGAGTGTGGAAGGGAAAAGAGTCACACAGGCAGAAGCCTGGGGATCTGCGGAGGGTTACTTCAATTATTCCTCAGGAAGCTATCTGCACAGGAGAGGGAAAAATCCACGGCTGAGGGAAGAATCTTCTGGAATCATCAGAGGGAACCACACTTGCATTCACACAGGGGTGGCAATAGTGTGGCTTCCCAGCAGCCGGACTGGAAAGCGTCACAATGTCTGGGTCACTGGGTAAGATACTTAGAAGGGTCTTGCCTCTGTGGCTCTTGCTCTGCCTTCAAATCCTAGAAGCAAGACCCACAATCATCAGTTAGTTTCCAAGTAACTTTCCAAGTCACTGTGTCCCAGAACAAAGCTCAAAATATTTATGGGAATGCAAATGGAGGAAGGCGGGTCCAACCGTTGGTCAAAATCCTTAAAGGAAAGCACAGATTGACTAAAGCACAGTGAAAAAAAAAAAGAAGCAGGGGACTGCCTGACAAATAAAATAACAAGTAAATAGCAACAGATAATAAACAACCACAATTAAAAACAAACAGCAGGACAGATGCTTACAATCTCCATGCCAGACAAAAGGAGTGGGTGGATGTGATCTCTTTTTATGTACACAGCCTATTCAGGAAGACGGTAATTCAGAGGAGTGAATGTGCAGTTTCAGATCTCAGCTTTGCAGCATCAGGATTGGGAAGAAGACTTGGTTAATACAGATGAGACCAAAGGGAGGAGGCAGGTACCCTGGGAAGTGGGTGGAACTGAATGGAGCTGTGGGTTCCCAGCAGTAAACAATGTTAAAGAATCTTCGTGAGTGAAGTCATCTGCTTACTGGGGAAGACCAAAGAGAGTCAGAGCCTGTTTATTTCAGAGTGAATGTGGAAGGACAAGTGGAGACCATTGTCGACTGCCCCTCCCCGCCCCAGGCATGCATGCTTGTGCAGAACTTCCTTCTGGCTGCAGAGAACTCACCAAGAATGTGGAGGGACCCACTGCTGTCACCAGATGTCTCTCTGGGTTGCCCACAGACTAAGATTTCAGATCTACGCTGCTTGAAGACGATACCTTGCCATTTCCAGGTTGCTGTTTGTTTTTTTGTTTTTTGTTTTGTCTTAGCATCTTTCTTTTTAGATGTCACTATCTATTAACCTTGTGTCTAAACAAAGACTGTAAACTGTGAGGTTTGTTTGCTCAGTTCTTCATCTAGAAGGAAAGCTGCTGGTCTTTGATAATGTCTAGAAAAGCACTTTAAACGGTTCAGGTTGCACTATAAAGCATGATGAAAGACTAGCTATCGATAAATGCAAATAGACTGTGGAGTTCCAGAAAATAATGGCCTCTGCCTCCCACAGAGGATGCTGCAAATGTCCATAATTCTTAGGGTGTTGTGAGTGTGGAACAAGAATTATTGAACACCCTTGTGGAATGGCAAGAAGTTATCAAAAAGCTTCTGGACAATGGTAATTATTTGGCTTTTAGAAACTGCTTATAACTGAATACATTGTATTTCTGAGAATTTTCAAATGTAGTCAATTTCCTTCTGGCCTAATTCAGCTATGAACAGCATTATTGCCATATTTATACAGCAGATAAGAAACTTGGAAACATTTCCATATATTTTTAGTTTTTTTCTAATGGCCGACTTTTCATAAATTTGTAAGAAAAAATATGACAATATATTTCTAACTGAAAAAATATAAGAAGTGATATAATACATACATTGTATAATCTAATACAATGATTTGGCACATCTAACATACAAGAATACAATTCCAATTAGTTGACAAACACAAAACTAATGTTCATTTTGTTGACCTTTCCTAATATTTCATCTGCTATTGATATCTAAGCATAAATTATTTACTAGATGAAATTTTGTCTTGTCCACTGTGTAACATTTACCTATGAAACTAAGAGGTCTTATGAAACCAAACCAAAAAACCATCTGTGAGATCAAACATCTACTGGTAGACTTCTAACAAGTAAGGAGGCTTAAAATATGTGTTCTTGCTCAGGGTGTGGAGAGCCTGTGAAGGCACAAAGCAGGGCACACATGGGAGTCAGCACTTACCAGTCAGCTGAAAACCAGCATCCCATAGTTTGGTTCTGCTTGGAGACCACCCTGATGGAGACAACTCAGACCTGGGACTTCAAGGGCTACTCTGAGAAGAACACAATCTATTATAAAGTTGGAGCTCCCATCTTCACAGAAGTTCAAGGAAGTAAGAGACCAGTGGGGACAAAAATTTCAAAGAAAGCCTGGAAAAAGGAAGTGGGGCATTCAGTTGAAGCATGAAGATGTTAAGTTTGCCCCAAAAGGGCAGAAACAAAACTTAGTGGGGGTGGGCACACAACATGCAGACACAGCTAAGTCTTCCGCATGTCCCGACTTCTTTCATCCTCTCAGCGGCCTTAGGAACCCGGCACTATCATCCTTCTCAGACACTGAGAGTTTGGTTAACTGTTTTGCCCAAGGCCACACAGATGGTGACTGGGCCAGACCCTAGATCTGTAATAAAAAATGGCTCATGTTTGTCTTATCAATATCCAACACAATTTTCAAAGTTGGGCCAAGGCAGGAGTAGTGGTAATGAAGATGATGTGAGGACAAAGCTGGAGGAGCCTGGTGTGACTGAGAGAGTGACTTCACATCAGTCCAAATGAGTCCAGAGGGCCAACGATGAAAGAAGTCTAGATGATAAATAGCAAGATTTTGTCATGATGGAATGAGCTGCTCCTTTTTGAAGCCGTCCTAACTTATTACACGCTGCATTCATGCACAAGGAGAGCACCCAGCAGCATGCATGGAAGCGCCAGTCCAGCTAAATATCGAGAAGATAAAGCAAAAGGATGGGGTGAACAGAATGCAGGACCTGGGATAAGCCATGGAGGATCAGTGATGCGGTAAAATTGGGGTAGTATGCCTGGTTAACTAACTTTCTCTCAGCTTATTCAAGAGAATTAATGGTATCAGGATGAGCTGAGTATCCCATTAACTCTACATTTCACTAGAAAATTTCTCTCAACAGTGAAATAGTGTTTCTGATCATTATGCTGCTTACCTAGTTTATTTATTTACCTCAGCCGATTCTATCTTGGGGTAGAGCTCTCATTCAATAGGGCATTCTAAGCAAAATCTTTCTAGCAAAGTCAAAAATGTAAAAGTGATGTTATGCATTTAGCTCTGTTCTAAGTTAAGAATGAATACTCTCAGTTTCTTGTAGACAGTTGCTCCCTAGGTTAAGATGAACACACTAAGGGTAAATTACACAATTTAATTTCATTGAATGGGTTCTTCTGTCTCCAATTTTATTGATTGGCATTTGGTGTTAAGACATACAAAAGGTGGCATTTAGTGCTTTTTCCTGCACACTTTGCTTGCACTCCATATTTATTTATTTGCTTTACAAGATCATATCCAATAGAACACTGACATACCGGAGTCTAAAGAGATGAAATGTAGATGTGCAAGACACAAGAGCTTTGCAGGAAGAGTTGGAAAAGTTAATTTCATCAGAAAGCCTCAAGCATTGCTCCCTTGCCCTTAGTCTGGCCTCCTCTTGATGACTATGCCGTTTCCTGGGACTGATCCTCTACCCAGGGGCAGATCAAGATGGAAAGGTATGTAGGAAGCAGTTCAGGTGGTCCTGGGCCTGCTTCCAGCCCTGGAAAGTATGCCATCTACATTTCTAGTTCTTAAGAGACAGCGGTGGACAAAGCTATGGAGCCTTGAAGTACTGATTTATAGTATAACAAGAGTCCTCTTGCCAGGATTGTCTCCTGAGGGTTCACAACCTTCCGGATTTTCTCCAAGTTTCTGTGAAGTGAAGATGATAAAGATCAGGAATTGAAGAACTCCCTGACCATCTGCACCCTGCTCTTCTCATTTTCATCCACAAAGAATTCACTCCATCCATATAGATGCTGCATCTGGGCAAAGATGAACTCAGGCGTCCCCCAGCTAGGGTGCCCTTTCTAGGTTCAAGGATCCTAAACATCGTATAGTATAATCAGATCCCCAACAAACCCTCATGGATATTGTCAGCATTGACAGAGACAATAATCAGTGCTGAAAATGCCTAATAGCTTGGGTCTTTTAACTTCACAGGTCCCAGATTATCATGTGGTTTTGTTCTTACTATAGACACTTAAGTCCTTAATTTATTTTATTAAAGTTGAAGAATGAAAAGGAAGCTAATAAAATGCCTAGTGAAGTTTCTAAAGATTATTTAAAGCAAAATTGAAACTACATTTTGGCAACATTGAAAATATTCTGAGTTAACTATTCAGTCTTTTTTTTCATAGAAAAATAGTGTAGCTGAAATACTGTTAGCTTATCAGAATTTTACTTTGCTGCCTGGGTCTCATTTTATCTATTGAATGTTCTTCATATACTTTTCTTTCCAGAGTTGCTTTTAATGTGTGATTAAAGACTACCTGATAAGGAAGGTTGAAATTTAGAATACGGCACCAGAAGGACTAAGCATTCATGCACAGAGCTACACTGAACTTGACTTGTTTTAACTTTGCCAAGAACCATCAGTCAGTACCCCATTCAAGGGCCATCATTCAAAAGTTTAAAATCACTCTTATTGAATTACTTTTTATGCATTTGTTATAATAGCTCTAATGAAGTAAGTTGTGAGAAACGGTGGTGCATTGGGATATTTTTAATATCTCTAGGGAAATTATCTAAATGGTATCCATATTTGGAGGTAATTAATTATATGAATAACTCAAATGTGAAAATAATTACCTGTTCTTGATATGTTAAGCACAGGAAAAAAATCAAGAAAAAATAGAGTGAAATTGTGTCTACACTCCTAGTTCTCAAAAGCTGATTAATTTTAATCATTTACTCAATCACAGAGATTGAACTGGCATTTACTGTATTTATATAGTTTTATTTGTAGCAATTCTGTATGAGGGAAGTTGAACATTTTTGTAATGGACATGTAGCTGATATAATCTAGTTTTAGTTACTGCAATAGTGAGCAAAAGATACATTACTTTACAATGTATTTTAAAATATTAATCTTTAGTAGTCTCTTATGTCTATAAATTATCCATAAATAGTTTCATAGTTTAAAAGAGGAATAAGTAAAATATAATAATTTAAATCGACTCGAATCTCTCCTTAGTCCCTGATGATGTTACTGTTGG
>PVJI01020978.1:0-27939 GCA_004026765.1 Micronycteris hirsuta | reverse complement strand
TCCATTGTGTAAATGTACCATAGTTTCTTGATCCATTCATTTGTAGATGGGCACCTAGGTTGTTTCCAGCACTTAGCTATTGTGAATTGTGCTGCTATGAACATAGAAGTGCAAAGGTTCTTTTGAATTGGTTTTTCAGGATTCTTAGGGTATAATCCCAGTAGTGGAATTGCTGGGTCAAAAGGCAGTTCCATTTTCACTTTTCTGAGGAAGTTCCATACTGTTTTCCACAGTGGCTGTACCAGTCTGCATTCCCACCAACAGTGCAGTAGGGTTCCCTTTTCTCCACATCCCCTCTGGTTATATATTTTTTGCATTTTTCTTTCGTTGTCTTTTTAGAGAAGGCTGATAGACTGTAAGGAAGTGGAGAACCCAGGAGCTGGGGGACTCCATGAGTTTGGAGAGCAGGGGTGTGCAAGTAAGTATCCTAAGAACATTGGAGGAAAGGCCACTAGGTCCTAAAATGGGATATTTGCTGTTAAGATTTTGGATGTGGAAAAATATAGTAATGATAATGTTCAGAATATATTTTTGGCAGTGTGGGGGAGTCTATGTTAAGTGGAAGTGAGATTTTTTATTTTGTATTTTAGGTCAAAGAATAGTAGATTGAAGGTGTTGGGTGGATATCCCAGAGACACAGAAATTTTCAAGAATGATGTCATAAGTTGGGGTTGAGGAGAAAAGAACAGTGTTATGTCTTGAAGAATGTTGCCAGGAGGTCAGTGGATGATAGAAACATAGAAGTGTGCATTGTGGTATAAGCAGATGGCGTGGGTACCAGGGTGGAAGTGTGGTATGAAAGAGCCAATAAATAGTCGCCCTTGCTCTTCATTCTATCATAGGTGAAATACATAACAAAATGTAGAGAGATGTGCTTACATTTTTTTCCCCTTTTATATAAAGGGAGAAGATTCTAGAGGTCATAGGGGTTTGAAGAGAGAATCCAAAGAGAAAAAGTATAGGGCATTAAGGGGTTAAGAAGAGGGGAGGTAAACTGACTTTCTTTTGGTATACGAGGATTATAGGAATAGAAGTCTTCATGGGAATTAATTGACCACAGAGTGAGTCACTTGGTGACAAAGATGTCTGAGGGTCTGAGGTGGAAACTAGCCAAATCATGTGTGGGCAGACTCACTGTGTGGATACTGGGGTGGATACTCCTGTGTGAAGAGTGGATACTGGAGTGGGTACTCCTGTGTGAAGGGCGAAGGGATCAGGCCTTCTCTCCCTGGGATGGTGTCAAGGTATGCTGAGTTGCCACATGCCTGATAATTTTCATTTAATACTTCTTTTCTAGACTCACAATAATATTAATGAAATATCTGTCTTTACTCTATTCCTGGAATTGTGAAGATTCAATGCAACTATTTGTGGGAAAGCACTTTAATAATTCTAATCACTACACGTATGTCAAATCTTATTGTTACCCACACCTGTGACATATTAGACTTTGTGCTCATCCATATATCTGTAACATATTCCCTAGGATAATAAGGGTGTCCCTTTGGCAAGCCAAGATTCTTTATTTATATTTTTAGTCTGGCACCTGGGCTGATTCTCTTTAGTGATTTGTAGTCTTGACGTAGTGAGATGTGAGCCAGGTTCTCACATCTTTCCCTGGTGTTTGAGTATCGCTCTCAGCAGCTTCGCATGGCCAGAAACTCCATCTCTGTGTCTTTCTGATACAAATCCCAGACTCAGATCTAGGACACCCACCAAGTTCTCTGCTCCAGTCTTAATTATGTTTCCAGTTCCTGGAACATCTGCAGAACTGAGCTGACTGACATGCCCTAAGCAAATGTTGCCAGTTTGGTCTGGTTTTCCAGGTACCCCTTGATGATTTGACAAGAAGGTATCTGGACAAAGTGTTACTAGAGAGAATTCTACTCATAGTTTCACAATGTCTAAAGTCTTTCAGAATTTCAGGGAAACAGACAGATACAATTCCACCTAAGAAAAAGGTATTCCTTTATTAATACCCCCTACCTCCCTTTGACATTTAACTGAGATTGTACATGAGTTTTTGAATGTTAGATTTTCTTGGAAGAGGAAAGGAAGTTCCTGTGATGGAATAAATTTTTTTTAAGGATAATTCTCAAGCAGGTTCATTAGTTTTGTTCTATCATCACTTTTCTACTGACAGTGATTTTTCCCCTTTCCTGACCTTGGACATGGAGATTGTTCTGAGAAACCACATGCTTTGGAGTAATGGGGTACAGTTGCTGTTGTTGGGTGAAGCACACAACACTTGATCAACTAGTGAGAATTGTGCACATTATTTTTAGTAAAATGTGATGCAGTCTTGGGAGAAAAAACTATGCTGTACGTTTCCTTTACTCATTTAGTTTACAACATTTTGTACATATTTTCCTTTTATTTAGCATCTGTACTCCTATATCTTCATTCTGTGCATAAGAGTCATCTTTTTGGCTTCAAGTAGAAACTGCCTCAGGAACACCCCTGGACACAGAAGTTCTTGGAACTACCATTAATTTTTAAAGCAGATTTTTGTTTATTTTTAGAGGTAAGGGAAGGGAAGGAGAAAGAGAGGGAGTGAAATACTGATGTGCAGAACATTGATTGGTTGTTTCTTGCACATGCCCTGATTGGGCACTGAACCCGCAGCCCAGACATGTGCTCTGGTTGGAATTGAACTGGCAATGTTTCATTTTGTGGGATGATACCCAACTGACTGAGCCACACCGGCTAAGTTGTTTCCCTGGAAGGCTGAATACCACCAGTGCATTTTTTCTCTGATAGCTCATATTGAATTCTCTCCACCTCTCAGGTTTTATCCATTCAAATCACTCCCAACTTCCTTTACGTCTCTAGAATAAGCACCATCTGGGTGATGAAGAGTTGACATCTACTAGGTAAACATTAACTTGTTTAAAAGTCTTGTTAAACTTACATTTTCTGCCTTGGTAATGCTATTTTATTGGCTTCTTGAGATTTTCCAAAACCCTATGCTTATTCTTCATCATGTTTTTCTAAACTCTGTGAGGCCTCATCATCAAAGCTAGGACTCTGGGCAGAGATGAATTTTGTTAAAGTCCCCCTCTCCAGAACCAGCTTCTGAGGAAAAAAACAATTGTCAAGAATAAACAAATATATATATATTTTAAAACAGAAATCTTTTTAAAATATTTATTTATTTATAGAGAGGAGGAAGGGATGGATAAAGAGGAGAGAAACATCAATGTGCAGTTGCCTATCATACACCCCAACTGGGGACCCAGACTGCAACCCAGGCATGTGCCCTGACTAGGAATCGAACTGGCCACCCTTTGGTTCACAGGCCAGAGCTGAATCCACTGAGCCGCACCAGCCAGGGCTAAACAAATATTTTGATCCCACTTTTTCTTGTAGGTCAGTGAAAATTTAATATATGAGTATACTTTGTAGAATTGCATGAGAATACATAGATAGAGACTAGCATGATTTTTCTTACTGTAAGAAAGCAGATCTATAATTTATCTTTTATTTAGGAGACTGGACTTAATTATTGTCATCTTCAGTACTTCATGGTGCTGCTGCCAAGGCAGTGTGGTCAGAATGAGGGTGGGATGTCAAATAAATGAAGCTTTGGGGAACATGAGCTGGGTTGAGTCATGCAAGCAACTGTCTCAACTTCCTCACCTAACACAGCACCGGAATGTGTTATTGTGATTACAGAGTGCTGATTTAAAAGAAAAATGAAAGAGATAAACACTTACACAAAGAACTATGAGTCTAGAAAGGATGTGGAGAGCTGAGATATGAAGGTAGAATTAGACATCAATTCTAAGGACACAGCCTACAGCACTGTGTTGACCACACAGTAGGGGTTACATCATATTTGTTGATTGAACTGTTTTTTGAAAGAATACTATGATGTACAAAGCAAAGAGCCCAAAATGTGTTTATAAATCTGCAGTGGCAGGCCTTTATGTTCCATAGTCAGCTAAAAACACAAGTCCATAAGCAGACTGAGGTATGGGTGAAGAAGATAAAAGGAGTCAATGATATTGGCAAGTGTTCAAAGTCTGTCTTTTCTCCCACGTTGTTTTTCTCTGATTTATCTTTTCGTGTTTCAGGAATCTGAATATCCTTCTGTTTTATCAGCCTCTTATTTTCTGACTCAAACAAGATAACACTTACGATTCATTGAGCAGGAACCATGACTTGTTGGTCTTTGCAGCCCCCAAACACATCATAGTCCAGTCTCTGACACATTAGAGGGACTTCCTGTACACTTGAATATTAGTTTTATCTTTACTTTATTTCTCTTTTCTGGGTAGCCCCTCTTTTCACTATTTGTATAAGCATAAGCAAAATTTTCTCTTCATTCTCCCCCAATTTAATCAGGCTACTCCACATTCCTATTTTGTTATTCAGAGTGGTGAACAAGACCTAAGAGCCCTGGTTGTTATGGACTTTACAATCAATCAGGGAAGGCAGATGTTGAACAAATAACTTCAGGTGTGATAAATGTTAGGGAAGGTAAGTTCAGGATTCAAGGAAGTATAATCAAATCTAGATTATAGGAGGTATTCCTGGGGAACTGTGAGCTGAAGGAAAATAAGATTTGACTTGATGAAACTGGGGATCAGGCAGGCAGTGGGAGAAGGGTGCTCCAGGAAGTTGGGACATTGCACTGAGCCTGGATTTGAGAGACAGCATGGTTCATTCCAGGAAACGGAATGGTGGAGTTTTCCCAGGAGTGTGAGGGTGTAACTCTTAACAGGCCTGTATTGGACTCCTTTTCAGTGGTGTGTGTGGTCTTTGAGTGGCTCTGCAATGACAAAAATATCAGTGTTACAATACTGAAAAAGCTCTTTTAGTAAACATAGATAAATGCTTTCTGAATTTATTTGCTTGTGTTTTCCAAGTCAGGGACAATGAGTTCGGCAAACAAAGCATCATCAAGCTTAGATGGTATCTTCCACTAAGTTTCTTAGTCTAAATTCTTTAGTTCCTTAAGTTCCACAATTGGCAGTAAGCTATGGTCAACTGATTGAGTTCTAACAAGTAGTACCTATACCCAAGTCAGTAATGCAGCCTCTTAGGCTGAGCTTTTCCTTAGCTACAGTGATTCATGAAAATTATCCCAGAGACTCATGTTTTGATTTTCCTCACTGGTAGCTGTATGTAGATGTCCTCAGAAGTTAATTTACACCTTCCTGTAAACCAAGACAAAGGCAGTGGCCTGAGTTTCCTCATTGCATGCTACCTTCTTTTTCTAGGCTTTTAAGATACTTTAAAATTTGATTCTCCCTGTATAAAAAGAATGAAGTGGGATACACAGAGTGATAACCCACACCAAGCCCTTGGGGCCTTGCAGCTCCCTAAGCAAGGTCCTGCACCCTGCACTCCTCTGGCATAATAATATCTGACTAGCCCATGGGTAATGGAGGACAAGCAGAAATATTATTTGTTAACTGTAGCTGAGAAATATTGGTAGGCGATACAGACTGTAAGCTCAGCAGACTTCATTAAAAGTATTCCAGTATTCTTATCAAAGAAAGTGGAGCACTGAGATACGTGATTGTGTAAGGATTGAGGAGCACATTCTTTAATGCCCAGAGGCCTTGGATTTAGTGGTGGTGGAATCCCATTTCTTTTGTGAAAACCACATAAATGTTTGCTCCAACAAAGGTTAGAAGTCAGGGTCAACTCTGCTTTATGAACATAGAAGACTGTGAAATCCTGTGTGATTATCAGGGGTTGGAGTGGGGTGTGGGACAAACATGCATGCTTTTTCATTGTTTTAGGTGACAGAATGGGAGTCACTAATATTCTAGTTTGGAGTAGCTAGAATTCTTTGAGTTATTGATTAATTCATCAAAATTCTAATTTTCAGACACTATATTTGGCCCTGGGGACACAAAGATGAATATGTATGGTCCAGTAGTCCTTGGAAAAGACATGTGAACAAAAAAATGTGTATTTCGGTCATGGTAGGTAGGAAGGTCTAAGTCAGTTGAGTGCTCAATTTCACTAGAGAGGAGGGCTGTAATCAGAAAAGATTTCCAAAGGAAAATGATGTTTGGCTCAGTAAGTAAGCATTTTCCAGAGGGACAAGGGAGAAAAAGTGCCTCTCAGACAGAGGGAAGAGTGTACACAGAGGCAGGGGCGTGGCAATGCGGTGCATGAGGGGAAACTACAATGAGGCAGAACTGAAATGTGGGCACACGATGAGGTGCTACCTACTCGTCACAGCCATGGTAGTGGAAGTGCGGCAGACGCCTGCCTCTTGGGTACAAAGAGGTACTAACTTTCCACAGAATAGTTTATATACTTATAGTCAGAGATAGGCATTAACAGGAGCTCAAAGAACCAGAATCAATGCATATGTAAGTTACCTAAAAAGGCATTTTGTCCAGTGTAGTTGATTTTGTCTGACCCGAAGGGTTTGAATTTGGGAGGATAGAGGCCTAGAGTAGCTGGCAGTCATGCCATGACACATGGGGCCTGAAAATAGAGCCAGCATGAAGGGATGCATCAGACAGATGAGAGAAGATTAGATCCTGGTGACATGATTCAGCCTCCGGATTAAGCCACACCTAGAACATGATAATTTCTGGACTCCTTAGTTACCAGGGATAAGTCAGGTTGAATTTTTTGCTTAAATTAGCTCGACTCTTTTTTTTTTTTTTTTGACAACCTAATAGATAGATTTGGTACCTTCATTTTGTAGTTCAGGACACTAATACCCAGTATGATAAACTGATTCACTACCAAATGGTTAGTTAAAAATTGAGACTAGAGCCAGGTCTCTTGACTCAGAAGTCAGGCTTATGGAGATCCAGCATTTTGTTTTGTTTTGTTTTATTTATTTATTTTTAGAGAGAAGGGAAGGGAAGGAGACAGAGAGAGAGAGAAACATCAATGTGTGAAAGATTCATTGGTTGGTTGCCTCTTGCATGCCCCCAAGGGGACCTGGCCCAAAACCCAGACATGTTCCCTGACTGGGAATCAAACCAGTGACCTTTCAATTTGCAGACCAGCACTCATTCCATTGAGTCACACCACCCAGAGCAGGAAGATCCAGCATTTTTAAAGCATCTGTATGTAAGGGTATAAATATACATGCATCTAGAAATCTGTTTTTCAGAACCACATCTTTGAAAGCGTGATTAAGTTTTAAAATGACATTTCTAAGTAACACTGTTGTAGAAAGAGCATTCAACAAAGAGTCTGGCACTGTTGGTTCATGACTCATGCGGCCACTAATTATCTTTGTGACCTGGAGCATACTTCTCTGGGCCTCAGTTTTTCATGGGATATGGTTATCTCTAAATCCCCTTCCACTCCTGTGATTCTAAGCAGAAGTTCACTCCATTTTCAGTTAACCATTGTGGATCTTACATATTTCTACATACCCTGGGGAAATATTTCTTTTAAATTATTTTCGATATTATTTGGCTCAACAGTTATATTGTTGAAAATAAATAGCTATTGTGATTTTTTTCTACTGAGAACATAATCCCTTCTCTCCTAAGAACTATTCATTTTTAGAGCAATATTTTCATTACTCAAAGAGATTATCTGGAAGATGTGTCAAACTATTACTACCTCTGCAAAATATCTTTAAGAGTATCTGCTTTGAGGCTGGGAAAGTATACAAAAATCCCCTAACATTTTCACATCAAGCCACGTGTATTTAATATACACCACCTCAAAGAGGAGCATTACCGCCCTAGCATCATGAAGTGAGGAGAGAACTGAGAGATTTCTAAGAATATATGGGTGTAATTTTCTGTTAACTGAGAATGATTGACAGTTCGTGGAAATCTGCCTCCAAAATAACCGGCTGGCAACACCCTTCATTTTATTGCTATGAAGGCAACTGCTGTTGCTTACTCGTTTAGTTACCAGAAACTCTCTTTATCGTCCTAACTGCCTGGATCTCTATGGAGATATTATGTGAAATCTATGTTTATTTAATTTAGTTTATATAAAACCGGTGTCCTTTTGGCTTTTCTTATAATTTCTACTTGAGTGTTGGTTGAAGTAAGATCATATGTGTAAAACTACAATGTGTTCTAGATCTGAAGTCATTATATGAACCTGGGGGATTTTAATACAATTTGAGGTCCTAAAATTTTAATATTATATTCCAAAGAGATCAGTTTTTCTGTTTTATTTCAGATGCACAGACACAGAACAAATGTACTGTACTGGTAAAAACCATAGTTTCTAAATAAGAAAGAGGGCTTGAATTAAAAACCAAGCTGCAGTTAAAACAAGCTACTTGTTTTAAGGGAAATTATAAAACTATCACTAAATAGTTTTGGATGAAGTCTTTCAATTTGGGATACATAACGCACTCTAAATTTCATAGTTCATGTATATCTGTCTCCTTTTGCCTCTCAGTGAAAATCTTTGTCCAACTCTCAGTGTGTCGCTCACTCAGATGCCACTGCTGACAGCTGGAAGCTGGGAGTGGAATGGGTTGGGAATAAGTTTCTTTGGACCATTTTGCTTTTCTTGTACTTTACTTGGTCTGTGCTTCACATTCTCCAACTTGTAGAGAGGGGCTCTGTATATCTGTGGATCATGGTTTAGAGAATATCTTTGTCCTAAAGAAGCTCTATCTGGTTTCTTAAACCAGATAGATCAGTTTGCCATAAAATTTTTAGAGGGTCAATGTCTACTCTTTAGACTCCCATTTGATCTGCCACTGACATCCTATAGCATTGTTCCTCCATGTCATGGGTATATCATTGATGGTAAAAGAGAGGATTTTAAGTAGTACATGGATAAATGCTTCATTTTGATTGCTATGTAATTTAAGGCATATGGGAAAATATTAGTTTTCCATTTATGGAAGTGATATAAAGTTTCTTCTTTAAAACTATGAATTAACTTAAAGACAAATAAGAGTTCTGGAGGAACTCCGGTGTGGCAAAAAACATGAAGATAGCATGTGAATAGCCGGTTTGGAAAGCATTGTTAAAGACTCTAGGCAAGGAGCTCTTTGCTTCTCCCTAGGCACTTAAACTAGTTAGACTGTCTCACGAGTCAGGATGTCCTTTGCACGTTGGCCTTTGCCTTAAGAGTGTCAGACAATGATGAGGAAATACACCTCAGAAGTTTCCAGGAGATCTTTAGCAAGAAAGTGGTGATGAATGTGAAAAAAGGAGGCACAGGGCGTGACTGGGGTAGAAAAAAGGACTTTCAACTTGGCAGTTGGGATTTGGGAAGGGTTCCTGAAAGAAAGAAGACTCTATTGGGGTGAGCAGGAGCTAGACAGGTGGAGAAGAAGAGAAAAAGAATGACATATTCCAAGCTCATTTCTTACACCATGACCCTGGTTTGTGAACGTTGGGGTCTTAATTTGAGAGAGATGGGAAGGAACAGGCTATCCATCAATTCATTTCTTTTTTGTTGTTGTTGGTCTTTGAAATTTTTATTTTTTATTGTTGTTCAAGCATTCATTTCTGACATAGGCATTCAGGTGTACGTAGCTTGGTATTTACTGCTTCCCCTACAAAGAACACATGGAACAGGGTGATGATCAGTCCCAACCACATGCAAACAGGGCAAGAGCAAAAGAGGTGGACCACCTAAGGAACCACCACCCACCTGAAATAAAGGAGCAGGAATGAAAAGGGGTTTCTTTATGTATTAAATGCATTCTAGAAACATTCCATGTTATTGTCTAGCAGAGTCTGAAAGCAGAGAAGCCGCGTTCCTAAGAATGGGGCTGTGCGCAAACTGCCGCAGTGCTTGGGGAGTGAGGGCAGGGAGCAGCGCTGTTCTTGCTTTCCTCAGCAGTTTGTGTCCTTCCTTAAGTCAGGCGTGTTTGATACAAAAGCAAAAGGCAGCTCCAGCTTGGAGAAGTTTGAGTTCCTTTTTGAACATAAACAAATAGAAATAATACACTCTTTCAGAATAACACAGACCGAAGATGTCTAATGGAAATATAATGTAAGCCACATATATCATTAAAAGATTTAATAGACACATTGCATAAATAGAAAGAAACAAAATTAATTAAAAATATTTTATTTAAATCAATATACCTAAAATATAATTTTAACATGTAAACTAAGATACAAAGTACTAAAATATTTTGCATTCTTTTTTATGTAAATATTTGATATCTGTTTCGTATTTTCCACTTATAACACATGTCAATTAGAATGTTAAATTGTTATTGGAAATAATATTTAGATTTTATAATGTTTGTAGCTAAAAAAAATAGACTCCTATATCCAAATGCCTCAAACATACTTAAAGTTTTCCAGTGACTAAATTGAATATCAGTTTAATATAAATAATTATATTTATTATTTCAATTAAGTTAGAGGAAAATAAAATTCCAGTTCTCCAGTTCAATTAGCTGTATTTTGGGTACACTATGTCACACAAATCTAGTGGCAATTGCATTGGGTCATAGGATAAAAGAAAAAAATCAAGACAATTTTTCTTGGTCACTTTACTTCTATAATGATTACCAAGGTAGGAATTTCATAGGAAGCTAGGTAAAGCACATTGAACAGAGGTACAGAAAGCCTCATTCTAGACCAAGCTCCATCGCTGATCATGTTTTCCTCTTCTGTACTTCAAGGACAATGATACCTGCTTTTCTGCCTTCTTGGTTTTTATGTAGAAGCTTTAAAGGTCCAATGAAATGCATAAGTAATGGATTTAGGGGGTCTGAATAGTTTTCAAATACCTTAACCAATGATTCTCAAATGCTTGTTCCTAAACCAAGTGTTTTTTCCCCATATGACAGTCCCCCACATTTTTAGTTATTTCACCACGTCTTTTCTTAAATGGGTTTAACAGCTCCAGTTCCTCCACAGTTATTTCCCCCTGGGCCATAACTTCGGTCTCACCATCCTGATCCCTCTCCACTAAACATGTTGTCTGTCTCCATCCTTCTTAATTGTGATATCTTGAACTGAATGCACTTAAGACTTGACCAGTGTAAGGTAGAGCAGGGAGAGTTGGGGGAGTCTTCCTGATCTACTAATGGACACCATGCTTCTATTAATGTCGCCTCTGGCTTTTCTATTTGCTTACTTTTCATTCTGTTTCTTTCTCTGGTAGCCGCAGTCACTTGACTCATATCAAGCTTATCAGTTAACTGAAACCCCCTTTTTCTGTCTTCCTGTATTTATTTGATTAATTTGGTTGGGCTTTCTGAAGTGCCTCTTTTTTAAAAAAGCCATATTGCATTCAATTTGAACCAGGTAGAAAAGGTCTTTGAGGAGCCTTAGGAAAGTGCCTCTTGAATTCTAAAAAACACGTATCTGTTAAAATGCAAATTTTGGTTCAGTAGTCTGGGTTAGTGTCCAAGATTTTACATTTCTAACAACTTCCTGTGGATTGCAATTTGAGTAACAAATTCTTAAGATAACTGAAGGTTTCGTTTGATTGTTTTTTTATTTGTTTTTAACAACCAATCTTCCTTCCACATTTCTTTATTATAGATAAATATGCCTTTTCTGTGTAAACCCTCTCTGAGATCCTTTAAAATCTTAGCTGGGGCTTATCTGTGCAATTTTGAAAGTCTCAACTCTTTAAGGGAAAACTGTACTTTTTTTTTTTTTGTATTTCCTCATAGTCTGGTAAAATGAAGAGCGTTATTAAATGGTGCTGAGTTTTTCTGAGCTTGATCGGATCTGCTGTGAGGGCTAGAAAAGGCCACAGTCATGGAACTAATACCAAACCAGTTGTCAGTCTCTGAGAAATATTTTTCTAAGTGGCCTTGTATGAGATTTTATTTAATTTTTTTTCACTTCTGATTCATCTTGTCAAAATTAAAAAGGAATCAATGCAAAACATAGATATCAAAGAATATTTAACTTCATTGGAGGGTAGAAGAGAGAGGAAGGCTGAAAGAGTATGTGGTAGTCCTGTCCCAGCTCAGAAAACAGTTTGTGGAAAAGTGAATTTAATCTTGGTGGAAGGTTTGGGGCTCCTCAACACCATTGCACCCTGCGATTCAGACCCACCCAAAGGGAGGTAAAAAGTGTTTTGTTTTCCTTGCGGAATGGATATTAGAGCCAGGTTTTTTTTTTTCCTCACTCTTCTCTTGATTTCTTCATTATCACTAGATCTACATTTCCCTTGGATGCCTCATTCCTTCTCCACTGTTACAGCTTTTTTCCTTTTTCTTTGTCTTCTTGGATTCATCCAGCCTTATACTTATATTTGTCACATTTCTTTGAAGACCTACAGTTTGTCACAGTGTCTTTCTAGTAATCCAGATAGTCCTTATCCAATACTTTTGATGTGGTTTTTGCCAAGTCATATAGAGCAGCATTGCTTTATGGAAATGAATGGACAGAATCTGCCCTTTTACCAAAGCAGGGCTGACAGGAGATGGCAAAAAAACAAAACAAAACAAAACCCAGTTGTGCCTCGCTTACAGGTTTGAAATGGGCTCATGCTCTCTGCTAAATCTCTGAGCTGGTGCTGAGTGAATAACCTTAGAAGGCACGAGATGTCAAAGGGTCCTAGTTTGACTAGCTCTGTGCAATCAAATGCAGCCAGTCCTATTTGTGTGTGAAAGGACTGGGTTTTCCCCAAACTGCTGGTAATGATGAAATAACAGACTTTCCCCTTTCTGGCTCCCTGGAGTAAAATGGCTGCCAAGGTATTTTGGAACGGAAACTGGAAAATGTACTGACCACTGGAAGACAGTAACAAGGGTCCTCTGATATTTTTTTCTTTGTTCATTCATTTCTTCTTAGGTGAGAATTCTGAGATAGCATTGGTTGATGAAAGCTTGTGAACTGACTGCTTCTGTTCAGGATACATTGTTGGAGGGGGCAGTAGAGGGGCCCTATTTGTATCGGTACTAGTCCTTAAGTAACAGCAATTTATAGATGAGTTCTAGTGGAGCCCATCAGGGAGAAAAAAGAAACGAAACACAATGGGAGATGCTTAACAATTAAAACCAGCCCTTGCTTGTGTGGTCCTGTATTCACCACATCACTCTATGGAAAATGGACTGCGGGGAAGAACACTGGATTTCTAATAGGGTATGAAGCCAAAAACCTGTTAAAAGCTCTTTATAAGGTAGCAAAGCAAGGACAAAACCCCTGAAACTTCAGGGAAGCTACTTAAGCGCTCTGATTTCTACGGGCCACCAGGTGGTTGGGTCATGGGATCAGGCTACATCATAAAGAAAGTAGGAGGGTCGGCTGAGTCAGACTCTGAGACAATTCCAAAATACACTATGACTTTCCAGGAGGTTAATTCTTTGTATTTAAAAAAATAAACTTTATTTTGCATTGAGAATTAACCTATTCTTATTAAAATACAAAATGTCAATAAGCAAAAAAATAAACAGTATGACCTCTGCTCCTACCACCTAGAGTGAACTCCCATTTGCTGTGGTGCATTCTTTTTGTTATTTTGCTTTTTGTGCTTTAAACAAAATCATAATTATGTTCATATGATAGATATGATTTTTACTCTTTTTGGACTTGAGCTTATAAGTCTATTTCTTGCTGTCTCAAAATTGTCATGCACATTTGTCATATAAGTTTTAATGGCTGCTTTTGTAGGTTTATGCCCTAAATTACTTATTTGTTCTCATGTTGCTAGTCTTTTTTGTATTATAACAATGAGGCCATGTGTCTTGAGTAATTTTTATTAATTCTCCTGAATTGGATCTCAGGAGGTTATTTACTTTTATGTGCTGGGCAGAGTCCAATAGATTTATGAGTGAATTCTTGTGCGATTTAAAAGGACAGTGTTGTCTAGGCCAATATCTGAAACTGTTGCCAACCTACGTTGACTCTAGAGTCACCTAAGTCACTCTCTGTTCCAACCTCACCTGCAACCAGCTGTGTCTGGCCTGAACTAAGGAAATGGGCTCATAGAGATTAAAGAAATAAGAACTAATCACTCTTTTGAGTACAGTATGCAAATTGATGCAAGAGAGCTCCTGGGACTTGCTCATGCTCAGTGAGCTGAAGTCTCTCTTTCAAGTGCTCTTGTGGTTGGGCTCCCGCCGGGGTGGTAGTGGGGTGGTGGTGGAGAGGTGTGTGGGGCAGGCTCTTTTACTAGCTGTGTTATCTTGGGAAAGTCTCTTAACTCCCATGAGACTTAGTTTTGCCCTCTGGCACTCAACCTCTTATAGGGTTGTTGTGACAATTAAAGAAAATGTTTGTAAAAAGATTAACATAGCACCCGATACATAGTGGATACTCAATAAAAGTTAGCCATCATCATCATCTTTGTTGTTCTGAGTTTCCTACTAATCTCTCTTCCCAAGGGCTTAACTCTGCCTCTCCTTGCCCTTCAAATACCCCAGAGGCTGGGGTACTGCTTCAACTACAATACAGCTTTCTGGAATCAAGATGTTTCTCCCCCTTATAAAGAGTACTGACACTCTTGATGATATGACTCATCCATCCTCAGAAAATGGCATTTATCCAGATAGGACACCTTTACTTCTACCTAAGAGCTTCTACCTTCTTTACTTCTATCTTTCCTTCTTCCTGTCTTTAAACTTTAGGTATTGGCTAAGGCAAAAATCTGCCAGAACTTTGTTTAGGGAGGAACATATCATTACGTATATCATATATCTATGGTAAATTGGGCACTATATCAAGCATAAAGAAGATTGTGCATATTAACTCCAATAGAGTCCAGACAGCTGACTCTAGTTAGTTGGAAGTTGGATAAGTCAGTCCTGGACAGAGAATGAACCAAATGAACACAGATTTGATATTCCCGTTTGGCTGAGCTGCAGCATCTGGGCAGGCCTCGTGCAGGCCATGGGAAGAAATCTGGAAGGACATGCAATATCAGAGGATGCTTCATGACTGATGATAATTACAGGTCCAGGCTGGAGAAGGGCAACTGAAATCAAGGTGGCCTAACAGTAGGCTTTGCTCATTGACAAGGAGGCTGGGAACAGAAGGGGGACTTGATGTAGGAATGACATGATTAGATTTGTGTCATGATAGCAAAGACAATAATGATGAGTTTAATAACTTGTATATGCCAGTCTCTGTGCTAAGAGCTTTATATATGTAATCTCATCCAAATATCATGCAACAGGTATTAGTATCATCCTTATTTTCCTGATGAGAAAACTGAGTCTTAAAGAGATAAAATATGTTGCTCAAGGTTGTAGAACTGGTAATTAGCAAAGCAGGAATTTGAATTTAGATCTGTTTTTCTATAAATCTTAGGTTCAGATCAATAAATCTGGCATCACCAGGAGGATAGATTAAATAGGTCAGGGGCTAGAAGGACTGAATGCAGAGTGGCCACTGATGCAGTGATTTCAGTATTCCAGAGGCGTGTGGACTGAAGCCAGGGAGCCGCGGTAGGAGTGGAGAGGAAGGCATACACATAAGTTCTGATAAGAAGGTGCATGACAACGGTGGCTCTCAAATCTCAATAAATTTCAGATTCCCTGTGGAAGTTTTGTTTGTTTATTTTAAAGTATATTTTATTGATTATGCTATTACAGTTTTCCCAATTTTTCCCCTTTATCCTCCGTCTGCCCTGTAGCCTGCCAACCCTTCAGTATCCCCCTGACCCCTTCATTCATGTCCATGGGTGTACATATAAGTTCTTTGACTTCTCTGTTTCATATACCATTCTTAACCTCTCCCCATCTATTTTATGCCTACTAATTATGTTTCTTCTTCCTTGTACCTTTCCCTCCTATTCTTCCCCTCCCCCCTCCACTGAAAACCCTCCATGTGATGTCCGTTTCTCTGATTCTGTTCCTGTTCTAGTTGTTTCCTTAGTTTTCGTTTTCATTATTTTTGAATGAGGATTCCCACAGCACACCTCTGGCCTTCTAAGTCAGAATCTCTGGGGCAGGCCTTGGTATTTGTACAAAGCACCTTGTTCTGGAGCTCTGCCATGTTCAAGAACCACAGTTCTGGCATCCTTGATTTAGATATTTGAGGAGGAACTTGAGAGAGGGGAGATTTTAAGATGACATCCAGGTTTGAGAATTTTGTCATGGAGTGAACCATGGGTACTTTCCACTAAGTTAGGAAATAATAGTTTTGAAGGGCAAAATACTGAGTTCAGGTTTGTATAATTTGGGGATGGATATGTCCTGTTGGGAGCTGGATATCAAAGTCTAAAGCCTGGAGTAACAATCAAGGCTATAGATTTAGATATGAAGGTCTTTGGTATTTGGAAGGTGGTTGCTTTATGCTTTACATGTTTGGGAATTTTCAAAATACCCAAACATACTATTTTCTTCCAATAATCAAATAATCCCTCTATATAAGCACAATGTACTTAAGAACATTCCCTTTTTGACCATTGATTGAGTCTATTGCTTTTAAATTTAAGTTCTCATTTCTTTATTATTCCTAGAGTTATACATTGCTCTAAGTCCTTATTTGTACCATCTCATTGGATTCAAACCAACGAGTTGTTAAAGTAAAATACATTATCCCTATGTTTTAAATAAAGAGATCTAGGGAGGTAATGGAACTTGCCCAAGGTAATGCAGAATCAAATTGTTAAGCCAGGATTTTAACTCAAGACTGTTTCCAACCCCTGCCTCAGAGCCTTTGGACTATTTCACAACAGAGCTGTTCTTAGGCCAGGGAGACAATTATTATATTACCTTTGTAAAAAAACCCAATATAATCTCTTACCAGTAAATTTTCAGGTAAATTCCAAAGTATGTATAAATACAGAAAAATTCATTTAGAAAAATTAGTTTGACATTTTTTGAGAAATGGGTCTTTACTAATTATATTTAGAAAAATGAGTGTATGTACACTCCCCAGGGATCAGTAGGATTGGACTGATGAAAGTTCCTTTTGACTGTTGCCCGGCAGCTTGGAGAATAGTCTTCATTTTCTGGACTCTCAGAAAAAGGGGGTGGGGAGGGGCATGGCATTGTTTCTCTGTCTCTAGAAATTCTGTTGCAATCGTTTGGTCTCCTGAGATTTGTTTTGTGGAGTATATCCAGCTTTGGGTTGCAACTAAATGGGCTCTTGGTAAGCCCAGGTTGAAAATATGTCTCAGCATTAGCATTATTTTTCTTTAGGCTTGGATAAATATAGACATCTGCCATGTTTTCTGGTAGCACTGCTAAGTATGAGAAGGGCTGGTGAAAAATATGCATGCTATAATGAAGATTGGCAGGTTAAAATCGATACACTTACTGGTAAATAAACTGCATTTTCGCCCACAAGATGAGTCAGATAGCTGAAACTGTGTGGTATTGTTTGGAACAACAACTGTAATAATGATATTTAATCTCCATAAGTGACAAATACTTAAAAGATAACAGTGATACCCAGATGACAAGTCAGGCAACAATAGCCCAGCTTTTTAGTATGAGAATAGAAGAAATGCTACTTGAGCAATCATTTTTCCAGAGGGATCTCAAATATAGTAATACTATCATAGCTTTAATAATCCCCAGTAAACTCTGTTTCTAAGATTCACTATAAAAACAACTTCAATCCATGTGTAAAAATTGAAAAAATCTGTCAGTTAATTAAGAGTTAGGTAGCTAGAGTTTGCCCCCAGATCCACAGTGTAAGGTAAGCGAAATCTCACCTGGCCATGAAAAGACAACCTTACCATAAAGTAAGTTCTCCCCAACCCCACCCTGCCAAGTGAATTCCTTATTCCCTAGGTGTGCCTATTTATCTCCAAGTCTAAGCCACACCTATTCCCTGTTCTGGCCCCACACCAAGCAACATTTAAAAAGCCCCTCCTGTCCTGGCTGGTGTGGCTCAGTGGATTCAGCACTGGCCTGTGCACTGAAAGGTCTCGGGTTCAATTCCCAGTCAGGGCACATGACTGGGCTGTGGGCCAGGTGCCCCGTTGGGGGCATGTGAGAGGCAACTGATAGATGTGTCTCTTAAACATTGATGTTTCTCTACCCTCCCTCTAAAAGTAAATAAATAAAATCTTAAAAAGCCCCTCCCTTTAGATCTTGAAATATCTTTGAGTGAGTAAGTATTGATTCTTGACTTCCTTTCTCCCACCACATCTAGACAGGTATCGCAGTCTTTTGTCTATTCCATGCTTGGCACACAGTATAAATATCTATTTGTTGCCTAGATTTGGTTTTGACTTTTGTTTTTCTATTCCTACACATCTCTTAGCCTGTACTTTGATCCCATTTAATAATCTCTTTATCTTGTTCTTTGGTATTTGGCTACACAGACCCAAAGACTGAAGTTCAAATCTTCATTCCACTATTTACTAGCTTTTTAAACTGTAGTGAATCACTCCCTTTCTTTGGCCCTCAATTTTACATCTTTAAACTCATATTGAAAATGTCTGTGTTGTAGAATTGTTGTGGCAATGAAAATCAGAATAAATACAAAGAATTGTCACCTCTTAAGTGCTCAATCAATATTTTAATATTTGTTGAATGTTTTTTTTCCTGTGTCCTCAAGTTTCAGTCCAGATCCTGACTCAGTCATCTATTTGATTCCATTCATTCTTGGATGGGGAATAAAGCCAAGACTTATGTTTAGAAAGTATTTACAACATAAGTAACTTGAGAAATGTGAGTTGAAGATTTATATCCTGCCTTGGTTTATGTAGCTCAGTGGATTGAGTGCAGGGCTGCAAACCAAAGGGTCACCGGTTTGATTCCCAGTCAGGGACATGCCTGGGTTTCCAGCCAAGTCCCCAGTAGGGGGCGTGTGAGAGGCAACCACACGATGTTTCTCTCCTTCTCTGTCTCCTTCCCTTCTCCTCTCTGTATACATAAATAAATAAATAAAATCTTAAAAAAATATATTTATATCCTATCTCACTTACTGGTGCTAAAGTTACCTGTAAGAGCCAGATTAAAACGTTATGAGCCCTCTATGCACAGGTAAGATAAAGATGCCCCTTGACCTAGTTCCACATGTAAGTCAAAATTAAAAAAGAAGAAAATGTCTAACAAAGTCCAATAATGTTTTTGTTCCCCCTGTGATGACTACCCTCAGCTTATAAAAATATCAAATTCTTAATAACTACCACAACCACCAACGCTTTTTTTTTTTTTTTATTATTGCCCTGGGATTATCCTTGTCTGTCTTTTTCCTGCTCTCAAGATCTGAGGTGGGTGGGATAGGGGAGAATGATGATCAACTAATCAATGTTTTTTAAACTCCTGAAATAATTTTTTTGAGAGTTTATGTAGACCCTTAAAAAAAAACCTTATTTTTTAAGCTATTGTCTTCTGTGTATATCTTATCTATATGGTCCAGGTTTCTTTTACTTGTTCTTGACCCTGAAATAAAATTTTTCTCCAATATCAATCCTTAGCCTTTCTGCAACCTCCAGACTTGTTAAAATCTTGTATTAGTGAAAGCTCATGGTAAACAGTGTGGTTGCCTACTCAACAGTCATTTCTTTCTTAATTCTCTGCCAAGAGAACACCAATACTGTTCAGTTATTTAGACCTATGATCTTCATTGGCCTGTCCCTGGCCCCAGTGGGTGAATTGGAATTAAGCTAAGGCAATCCTGGTAATTCATTCTTTCCTTCCCAATGTCTGATCAAATATAGGCATGCAGTGCAACCTTGTTTGTGAAATGAGAAGGCAAATCTGGGAAAATTTGGGATAAGTTTCTTTTGCTCTCAAAAGGGACAAAGACAGTGTACGTTCCTGAATCTGGTCACTGTTGGGCAAGGAGTTGGTGCCACAGAAGCTATCTTGAAATCATGAGGAAACAAATTGGATGACAAAACTGACATGGGAAGAATGACAGAGGAAAATATGGCAAGAACTGGGCTCTTGGTGATGTGATTGAGCCACTGACTAAATCTATCCTGGAACCATCAGGAGATAATATTGATTGTTTAAGATACTCTTAGTTGTATTTTCTATTACAAGCATCTGAAAACATCCTAACTAACTAATCAATGTTAAAGCCATTGCTCACAATTTGTACTTTTTTTTTTTCAGAAATGCCTACTAGATATTTCTATTGCTGGTTATATAAGATTTATCCTAAATAAATTAACTTTTCCAAAAGACTGCTAACCTTTTAAAAAATAAAATCACAACTTGATTATCAATTGTTTCACCCGGTGTTTCCCAAATTTCTATAATTTACATAACACTTTTATGATTTTCCATATCCTTCTATCAGCTATACCATTAAAAATATTTTTCTTTAAGTTGTCTCTCTTTTTTAAAACTAAATCCATTTATTAAAAACATTTTTCTCATTAACTATAAAATGAAAACCAATATAATTTGTCTTAGAAGATAATCATGAAAAGAGATACTGTGAACAAAGTATGAAATTCTTACCAGATAGAGTTGCCTGTGAAGACTGAGCTAGAGGCTTGCTCTGTCTGTTGAAAGGGGAGACTAGGAAGTGTTACAGAAGTGGTAAAATACTCCCGACACAACCTGGGATTGCTTCCTTGTCATGTTAAGAATAACTGAAAGAGAATGTCAAGGGGATGTCTGTTTCTGTCTGAATTTATCTAAATGTCAAAGCTGTGCCATGTATAACCATCTGGTGTTCTACCAGTGTTCTGATTACTCCCAGAACTGGTCTAGTCACAGAGCCTTCTCCAAGGACCGGGCCTCCTGAGCAACAACTCACTCCTGGAGTGAGACTCAGGTATCCTTGAGGAGAAGAAAAAGGCCTAAGAAATCAGCTTTTGATTGATGTGATTATGAAAAGTCATTGAAGCCAATCTTGCAATATTTTATTATCCTTGATATTAAAGTAGACAGTATTCATTTAGTATTCTCTCCATGTCAGTGGATTTTAAGTTGTTGGAATCATATGCCCCATTGGTAATTTCTGGAGAGCTACGATCCTTCTACTTAGGAAAATTAACAATTGCACACACATAAATAGAACTTTTATCCACAATCAGAAGGTCCATGGACCCTCAGCATTTTATATATTTTACATGTCTTCCTACAGCTCAATGTGCAATTCAGTTCAGTGCAAACTGTGATTGAGTGCAAAACATGGTTTTTTGAATAGGTCTATCAATGAGTAAGAATAGAGTGTTAATTTAATGCGTTAAACTGGCCCTGGCTGGTGTGGCTCAGTGGATTGAGTGCCGGCCTGTGAACTAAAGGGTCACCGGTTTGATTCCCAGTTGGGGTATATGCCTGGGTTGCAGGCCAGGTCCCCATTAGAGGTGTGGGAGAGGCAACCACACATTGATAACTTCTCTCCCTCTCTTTCTCCCTCCCTTCTCCTCTCTCTAAAAATAAATAAATAAAATCTTAAAAAAATAAATGTGTTAAACTGGAGAATTACTCTCCCCTCAACATCTACTTTGAATAGGCATAAGTTACACTTCTATTGCTTTCCAGTAGGCTTCAAGAGATGAAGTCAAACTCTATAAAAAGAAAATCAGCCAACCTATAGAGTTATCATTGTGGACTTTGAAACACCACTAAATGTACCTAATAAAATTCTTCCTGGGCCGGCAGAATCCCAGGCCTGGGTGGAGTTCACAAGGGTTCCTTAGCTAAACTAAACAAAATGACTAGGAACTTCAGGTTGCCTTCTTCTGAGGTCAAGTGTCTGGATGTATCAGAAACAGCGGTGTACCACACGCCTGCCTGTCAAACTAAAATACCCTCCAAAAACTCAGTAGGCACCTGTTTCTTAGATTGCCTGAGCAAAATATCGTATAATTCCAGTTTATGACACCCTAAAATCATCCCCTCACTTTTCCCCAGCCAAATAACTCTTCCTTTTAAAGGCATAGGGTATCATAAAGTAGCAAGATGAAATAGACCATTTTAATCTCTAAATTCAAAAGATAATATTAAAGACATTCAACTGTAGAACTAAGACATTAAACATGTAATAGTATATAGAATAATTTTTGGAACAAATTTTAATGAGCTATGAAATTGGGAAACTCATAAACAACTAAGTTTCTTAATTTTTTCTTTAAATTTAGCATTAGACTGAGCATGAAATGGTTGAAATGGTTGATTTCAGACTGAAATTGTTGATTTCAAATGTTTGTAAATGGTTAAGTTAGAATATGTTACTTCTAAACATTGCAAAGAATGCCTGGATTAAAAGAACTTGATCAAAGTAATGCTGAAGAGGAGATCTGGAATTGGTGATATTCATCTGATAGAATTCTTTATATAACAAATGTTAGAAAAATATGAGAAAAAATTTTTGAAAAGTGAGATGTTTATTATCTCCAAGTGGAGTTACTTAGTTTATATTAAGATTTGTCTTTGGAAGGATTTAGATTTACTTCTTTTTTTTACTTTTTTAAAAGATTTTATTTATTTTTAGAGGGAGGGGAAGGAAAGGAGAAAGAGAGAGAGAGAAATATCAATGTGTGGTTGCCTCTCATGTGGTCCCCACTGAGGACCTGGCCCGCAACCCAGGCATGTGCCCTGACTGGGAATCGAACTGGCAACCCTCTGGTTCCCAGCCCATGCTCAATCCACTGAGCTATACCAGCCAGGGCTCTTTTTTTTCACATTTTTAAAATTATTGTTCAAGTACAGTTGTTTCCATTTTCCTTTCCACTCCCCCCCCCCATCCCAGCCATCCCTACTTCCCACCCTTGACCCTACCCCCATTTGGCTTTCTCTGTCCTTTATACATGTTCCTGAGAAACCTTCCCCCTGACCCCCATTATCCCCTCCCAGTTTCCCTCTGGTTACTGTCAGTTTGTCCTTAATTTCAATGTCTCTGATTATATTTTGCTTGCTATTTTTTTTTTCATTGAATAGATTCCACTTATAGGTGAGATTATATGGTATTTGTCTTTCACTGCCTGGCTAAAGACTTAAATATAAGTCACAATACCTAAAAGTCCTAGGGGAAAACATAGGGACAAAACCTCAGATATTACATGCAGCAATATTTTCATCGATATATCCCCTAGATCAAGGGATTGAATAAATAAATGGGACTTCATCAAAACAAAAAGTTTCTGCATGGCTAAGGAAAATATCAGCAAAATGAAGAGAACCAACTGTATGGGAAAATATATTTGCAAATGATACCTTGGACAAGGATTTTATTCTCCAAAATATATAAAGAACTCACCCGACTCCACTACAGGAAAACAAACAATCCAATTAAAAAATGGGCAAAGGAGCTGAACAGATATTTCTCCAAGGAGGACATGCAGAGGGCTCAGAGATATATGAAAAAATGCTCAGTATCACTACCCATCAGAGAGATGCAAATTAAAGCCACAGTGAGATACCACTTCACACCAGTCAGAATGGTCATCATAACCAAATCAACAAACAAGTGCTGGCAAGGTTCTGGAGAAAAGGGAACCCTAGTGCACTGTTGGTGGGAATGCAGACTTGTGCAGCCACTGTGGAAAACAATATGGAATTTCCTCAGAAAACTAAAAATGGAACTGCCTTTTGGCCCAGCAATTCCACTGCTGGGATTATGCCCTAAGAATTCTGAAACATCAATTCAAAAGAACCTATGTACCCCAATGTTCATAGCAGCACAATATACAATAGCCAAGTGCTGGAAGCAACTTAAGTGCCCATCAGTAAATGAATGAATCAAAAAACTATGGTACATTTCTGCAAAGGAATATTGTGCAGCAGAATGAAAGAAGGAGCTTATACCCTTTGCCACAGCATGGATGGATATGGAGAGCGTTATGCTAAGTGAAATAAGCCAAGCAATGAAAGACAAATACTTCTTTATTTTAAAATATATTTTATTGATTATACAGTTGTCCTATTTTTCTTCCTTTTATTCCCCTCCACTCTGTACCCCTCTCCCACCATCATCCCCTCGCCTTAGTTCATGTCCATGGGTCATACATATAAGTTCTTTGGCTTCTCCATTTCCCATACTATTCTTAACCTCCCCCTGTCTGTTTTCTACCTACCATTTATGCTTTTTATTCCCTGTAAAATTTCCCCCATTCTCCTCCTCTTCCCTGCTGATAACCCTCCATATGTTCTCTATTTCTGTGAATCTGTTCCTGTTCTAGATGTTTGCTTAGTTCATTTTTTTTTTTTTTGGTTCAGTTGTTGATAGCTGTGAGTTTGTTGTCATTTTACTGTTTGTATTTTTTGATCTTCTTTTTGTGAGATAAGTCCCTTTAACATTTCATATAATAAAGGCTGGGTGATGATGAACTGCTTTAACTTGACCTTATCTGAGAAGCACTTTATCTGTCCTTCCATTCTAAACGATAGCTTTGCTGGATAGAGTAATCTTGGATATAGGTCCTTGCCTTTCATGACTTCAGATACTTCTTTCCAGCCCCTTCTTGCCTGCAAGGTTTCTTTTGAGAAATCAGCTCATAGTCTTACAGACACTCTTTTGTAGTTAACTGTCTCCTTTTCTCTTGCTGCTTTTAAGATTCTCTCTTTATGTTTAATCTTGGTAAATCTAATTATGATGTGCCTTGATGTGTGCTTCCTTGGGTCCTACTTCTTTGGGACTCTCTGAGCTTCCTGGAGTTGTTGGAAGTCTATTTCCTTTGCCAGATTGGGGAAGTTCTCCTTTATTATGTTTTCAAATAAGTGTTCAATTCCTTGCTCTTCCTTTTCTCCTTCTGGCACCAGTATGATTCAGATGCTGGAACATTTAAAGTTGTCCCAGAGGTTCCTGAACCTCTCCTTATATTTTTGAATCCTTGTTTCTTCATTCTGTTACAATTGGATGTTTATTTCTTCCTTTTGTTCCAAATCATTGCTTTGAGCCACGGTTTCCTTCCTTTCATGTTGGTTCCCTTTATTTCACTTTCATAGCCTTCACTTTTTCTTCTATTTTGTGAACATAATCATTTCTGTGAGCATCCTGATTACCAGTGTTTTGAACTCTGCATCTGGTAGGTTGGCTATCTCTTTATTGCTTAGTTGTATTTTTTCTGGAGCTCTGGTCTGTTCTTTCATTTGGGCCATATTTTTTCCTCTTGGTACACCAGTTATGTAGTAAGGGGTGGAACCTTAGGTATTCACTAGGGTGAGGCAACCCACACGGCTGTGTTGTGGTGCTGTATGTGGGGGGATGTGTCTGAGAGGGAACAATGTTGCTTGCTCAGCTCTTAGCTGGCTTTCAGTCACTTCCTCCTCTACCCACAAGCAAATTGGGTCCTTCTGGTGCTGATTCCCAGGTGTGTGGGCTTGTGTATGTTCTAAGACCTTGTGGGTTTCTCCAATGAACTCTCCTATGAGGCTGAGAATTTCTCCTGCCACCTCAATCCCATAGGTTTTTTTGGTCAGAGATTTTGAGGCTTTATTTCCCCACACTGGAACCTTGGCTTGTGCAGTCTGTCTCACTCCTTAGTTGTTCCTCCCAGTTTATCTGTACACAAATGTGGGACCGCCTACTCTCTGCCAGCCACTGCCTCGCCTGCCCAGGTCCTCCAGCTGCTGCCTTGCTGCAACTCCTCTCCACCCGGCTGCCTGTCTTTGCCCCTCCTACCAGCCTGGGTGAATGTTTCTTCTTTAACTCCTTGGTTGTTGAACTTCCATATGGTTTGATTTTCTGGTAGTTCTGGTTTTTTTTTTTAATTTAAATTTGTTGTTTTCCTTCTTTTGGTTGTGCGAGGAGGCAAAGTGTATCTACCTATGCCTCCATCTTGGCTGGAAATCTTGATTTACTTCTTAATAATACTGTGGAAGCCATAATAATGGCCACAATTGAAATATAAAAATTTCACTTTTTAACTTTGAAAATTGTTTTTCTGCAAATCAAACCAAAATGGACCAAATGTACATGATAGCAGATCATGGTCTAGTGATTTGGGCACAGAATCAGTGTGATGACCATTAAATTATAATGTTGCCTTTCTTTGTTGTCTGTGGAAATGTAAATTCTTCCTCCTCACCTTCTTACCCTGTAAAGTGGCACTATCCATGCATAAATTTTCTTTATATTGGAGTATTCATTGGGTAAATAGTTTCACAACTTTATGTTGTGTATTAAAACACTCTTGATGAGTGTATGAGGATTATAGTTTAAATAAAACAATGTCAGCCCTTTACAGAAATCACGTACAGTAGTCATACCTTGGTATTCATCAGCTTTAGAACTTGTCAAATGCTGTACTTGTCACATTTTGATGAGAAAAAAATGTTTTTGGACTTGGTGCTTGTTCGGGACTTTTGCAATTGCTAGAACATTTATGAGTCATGTTGCGTCCTGCAAGAGAAAATGCTTCGTCACTCCTCGCTTGCTCACCACTTGGCATCTCTCTCTCGTGATGAAACGGAGGTCAACGTATCAGTTTCACAGTAGGTCATGAACAGTGCAACCCCCCCACATATTCATCATTACTGTCTTGTACTTTACTTCTTTTAAGTGCTCCTCATGGGTTGAAAAAGGGTTAAGAGTGATACCACTAAGCCTAAAAGGCGGTTAATAAGAACCACGATTGAAAAGAAAAAAGAGATCATAGCTAAGTGTGAGAGTGGTGTAGGTGTGACTGATACCACTCATGTTCAAGGTGCCAAGAACAATGATCTCGATGATAGTGAGAAATAAGGAAGCGATTAAATCAGCCAGTGTTGCTAAAGGTGTAAAGTCTGTGAGTAAGCATGTTCACAGACATTGGAAGAGGTTGAAAAATTGCTTTACATATGGATTAATGAAAAACTGTTAGCAGGTGACAGCATTTCTGAGGCAATAATTTGTGAGAAAGCTAGGCAATTACATGCTGATCTGTTAATAGGCAGACCTGGAACAAGTGGTGAGAGCACCGAAGCGTTTCAAGCCAGTCATGGATGGTTCCATACATGTGAAAAACGCATTGGCATTCATAGTGTGCTGAGGCATGGAGAGGCAGCCACTGCCAACAAAGAAACTGCCAGAAGCTGTGTCACTGAGTTTAGGGAGTACGTAGAGGCTGAGGGTTTTGCCTCCCAACAAGTGCTTAACTGCAGTGAAATTGGTTTGTTCTCAAAGAAAATGCCTAACAGACTTACCTCACTCAAGAGGAGAAGGCATTGCCAGGGCACAGGCTGATGAAGGACAGGCTAACTCTGTCATTGTGCGGGAATGCTAGTGGAGATTGAAAACTTTAGCTTCTACCGGTGCATCACAGTGAAGACTTGCATGTTTTCAAGAGAGAGAATGTGATATAAAGCAAGTTAAATGTGATGTGGGGGACCAATACTAAAGCTTGGGTGATGAGGCGGTTCTTTATAGAGGGGATGAACATGTGTGAAAAAATATTTGCAGGAAAACAAACTGCCTCTGAGGGCTTTGTTAATTATGGACAGTGCTCCTGCTCACCCTCCAGGCTTGGAGGACGACTTACTGGAGGAGTTCAGCTTCATAGCTGTTAAGTCCTTGTCCCCTAACAGCTCCTCTGCTCCAGCCCAGGGACCAGCAAGTCATTTCCAACCTCAAAAAACTCTATACGCAGATCCTGTTGCAAAGGTGTTTTGAAGTAACACAGATGACACTCAGGAGAGTTCTGAAATGACCATTTAAGTATCCTCCACTGTGATACTCTCATAGGTGAGGTCTGGCGTGAAATCTCTTACAAAACCATGAGCTCTAAGTGGTAACTCTAAGGGACTTTGAAGGCTTTGAGGGTGATCCTGGTAGCCGAATAGGGGAGAATATTGTGTCTCTGGGCTATTCCATGGGCCTGGAGGTCAATGCTGAAGATGTTGAAGAGTTAGTGGAGGAGCACCGAACAGAGCTCGGCACTGAGGAGCTGCCAGATCTTCAAATGGAGCAGCAGCAGATAGTGGCTGAGGAAATTTCTTCGGGTGAGCTGGAGGGAAGGGAGGAAGCATCTACTGCAATGATAAAAGAAATGTATAGTAAATGGGTTTAAGTTCAAAACTTTTTGGAATAGTATCATGCAGCCAAAGCTCTAGCAAGCTGAAATATGGACCTATTTAGTGAACAGACAATATCACATTTTAGAAACATTTGGAGACATAGACAGAAACAAGTTTCTCTTGATAGGTTTTTAGTGAAACTCCCTAAATCTGAGTCTCCAATGCTGTTCAGTGAAACCAAAAAGACAGAAAAGTGAAGAAACCCCTGATAAATCACCTGGGAATGTCTTGGAAGAGAA
>PVJI01020977.1:0-27945 GCA_004026765.1 Micronycteris hirsuta | reverse complement strand
AAATAGTATAACACAATTTATGTCCTGCCTTATTTTAAGCAATCGTTGGGGCTTAGTGAGTCCTGCTACTGGGTGACAGCTGGTTTTTCACATGCTGATAACAAATGCAGCAGCAAACATTCTCAAGTGTTTCCATTAAGTCAAATATCTTTGTAAGGTTAATGATTAGAGTGTAAATATATATTCTGCATGTAGTAAAATCAATAAACAGTGTCATATTGCTGCTGAAGTCACAATAACATTCCAGGAGTTCACTGTCAAAAATAACACATTTTAATAATACCAAATATAATTTGACTATAGGAAAAAAAGAGACAGATGGATATAATTTGACTATGGAAAGAAATATTATTCAGATAATAAGTTTAATTCCTTAAAATACTTGGGAATTCTCTACCTAGTTTTCAATCCCCCATAGTAAGATAAAAACTTAGGTACCTTGTTAATCTTTTTTTTTTTTCCTAAAAATCCCTAGAGAAAGAAAACATAGATTACAGAATTCTACAAATTATAGATAAAGTACAGGCTCTTATCAGCCAGGCGCAATTTCACTGTTACCAGTTGTATAAAAATCCTTTTGTCGTCTCTTCCAAATCGTAGTACCCAAAGTAAACAGGAGCCTTTCACTATAGACTTCAGTACCATCTATAAATATCATGAACGAATGAGTCTTTAAGGGGTCAGAAGACCTTTAGTTCAAACATGCAGCTGAAGGAGGAGCTGCTATCTATTAATTCAGACATGTAAGAACACTGAAAGCAGTTTTCCACCCACATAAAATAAAAAGAAACTTTTATATACCTTCTACAGAATCCAGTCATTCATTTGAGTTCAGACAGGGAAATTTGTGGTTGCCCTTACTCCATACATTTTTAGGCTTCGTTTTAAAAACCATATATAGTATGAGGCAACTCCTATTAGGCAAATATTTTTATATTTATTCATATACTCTCATGTGAAATAGTTTCCTGAGATCTTATCTGATATTGATGTTAAGTATCAGCATAGGAAAGAAAAAAATAGTGAACATAAATTAAAACAGAATAAACAGACGAAAAAATTCAAGATCTTCAAAAATGGCCTTGCACTTCACTGTATTCTATCTCTAGTATATTACAGATTATAATGTAATCCGTCAATCATGTGCATTACATTTTCTAGTGCATGCTATATACAATGACACTATTTCACTGTTGTATTTTAAGTAATTATCATAATTAACAAATTCTCTGCAAACAAATACAACGACTTGCTAGGTGCTGTGATACTAGAGAAGAAGGAAGCTGGATTCAGCACACCTGAGTGTATAGTCACCTATTATAATCCTAGCTCAGTTTAATATATTCAATTCCCCCAAACACTGAACTTAACTCTTCCTTGCATTATTTTTGTTATTTATTTTGAAACTTATTTTATTTCAAACTTCTTTCTTTGCAAAACAAGTAAACACTCTCAAATATTTGTCATAATTCCTGCTCACTAGGCTGTATGTGTGCAGATTTGCATTTTACTCCCCAGTCTCTGCTATTTCTAAAAATCCCACAGCATCTTATATGATGTCTAATTTTTAAATGTGATGATAGATATACTATAGTATGAGAAGAACTAGACCAGCACTTCTCAAATATTATAACATTGTGCATATGTACATCATCCTAGAAACATGTTTAAAGGCAGATTTTGATTCTATATGCCTGGAGTCTAAGATTCTTTATTTCTAATAAGGTCTCAGATAATGTCCATACTATTTATATACAGACCATACTGTGAAAAGTAAGGCTATAGGATTATCTCGGTTCAAATTTCTGCACCATATTGTGGAAGTCCCTTAAGTTTTTGAGAATTACTTTCCTTGACTGTTAAGTGGGTATAACAAAACCAAAACTACTTTCATCATGTTCATCTGAGAATCAACAAGATTATCATTTCCAAATGTACTTTATAAACCATAAAGTTCTACATAAATTATAGATACTTGTAGTTTTTCTTCTTTTATTTTTTTATTTTTTCTATAACCTACTTAAAGCTATCCCTGCAAGACTTGTATCCTCTAGCAAATTATCGAGTATCTATTTTTGGATTTTGAACAGACTAATTGATCTAAGAGTAAGCTCTGTGGCTCCTGAGTCTTATTATGGCATATTAATATGAAGTTTGGGTAGACCTTAATATCATCCTGAAGTATTATTGGACCATCCTATTTTATTTCTGTGTATACATCCCCTAGCATAATTCTCTGTTACTCATATGTTCTCAGCTTACTTGCTGAGTAAAATGAATAACTTATCATTTATTACTTTACTCATTTATTTGGCAAATGTTCATAGACCATATACTTTATAAATACAGGAGATTTAAAGATTAATAAAATGCAGTTACTATCCTTGAGTTTTTATAATAGGTGTGAATTATTCATAGATGTTATACAAAACAATGTGAAAAAGCAAAATAAAAATATGTATAGGGTGATGTTGGCCACAGAAGAGAAGACTTTGGTGTAGTCTTTTGGTTAGATTGTTCAGTATTTCCAAGACAAGTAACAGATTGCTACAGGAAACTGTAATCACAGATTTCTCAATAGTGGTATTATTCAGTCATTTATGTAATAAATAAACACTTCAACTCAGTGTCCTTCAAATTCCCTTTGAGGAACCCAGATCAGTGACAATTTATGATTGCAGGAATCTTTCATTTGAACCCCAATGAAAACGTTGACTAAAGGAAAAAGATTATATTGTAGAAGATTAAGTAACAAGATTAGACAGTAATTTTGGAAAATAAATGAAGACTAGAAAAGACAGTAAAATGTCATCCAAACAGATCCATTGGAACTGCACACAGGTATAACTGCCTATAAATGAAACAAAAACACATTAAAACAAACAAACAAACAAACAAACAAACAAATTCGCTACAATCCAACTCATTGACTCCTTGACTCCAAGGGCTTCCTAGAGCAGAATGATATGGAATCTTACCTCCTTCGGGGAAGACTGAATACAAGGAGACAGTGATTTTCAAAAGAACAGAGTGGTTTTTCTCTCAACCTCACCCAAGGGATTACGAATAAATCAAGAACAGTTCTTTTATATACGTATTGAAAGCATTTGCTGGAAAAAAGGCTGTGTCGCTTTGTTTCTTGTTTTCTTTTTACGTAGTGCTTTAGTTAGATGAGAACGTTATTTGTTTAATGCTACTGGGTTTGAAATAAAGCATGTCTCCTTTGTGCGCGAACTCATCTAAAGGAAGTCAAATGCCTTTGTCTAGCTGTGACTCCTCCCTTGAATGGGAGTCACTGAGTTCCCAAGGACAGATTTGAAATACGAGACAGTATACCTGATCTTTGTATAAACTGAGCTTTAATTTCCCTTTTACTTGTCACAATGTTCCCTTAGCAAAAAACAAAATAAAATAAAATAAATAACTAATTTCCCCCCTAAGTTATGGTAATGTTGAAGATACACTTTCACATTTAATTTCTGCAGCTTTTTCTTAAAAGTATCATGTTTATATTTTAGATCAAAGCATTCTAAAAGGATATGTACTGATAAACATAATTCCTTCCTAGGAGAATTAGTTTTTATAGTTGACCTAGCAACAAGACACCGAATTAATTGTTTTTCATAAGGGCTGTTAATCATCACGGTGACAATTCCACACAATGAACCCACCCATAATTGAATATTGCCGTTCACTTAAGTATAATTTAAATCACCCAGCATGTTTAAATGCTGCAGACGGAAGAGGTTCTAAGTGGTTGGAGATGATCCATAAGCTAATTGCTAAGCAGTGGTGGCATTTTCATTTATTATAGACCACTCAACCATTAATTGCGTATGGTGATACAGTTCACTGGAGTTTCTCATTGAACAAGTTGCAAAGGTTAACTGGAGCCAAGTCGAAAAGAAGTCAAATACAAGGAAGAAACACGGGTTGTTATAGCATGCATATAAACAGTAACGGTTTTTAAAATTACAGAAGCTAAGCACCATTTTTATGATAAAAATAAATATTTATTTTTTTTGTGTGGAGGGCTACAGTATACCCAAATTCCTTAGGATTGAAATTTACAATGTGAGTTGTTATTTTTCTGTATCTTTTCATTTGAGAGAATTTGAAACACCCTAACACCCTCTTTTGCGTAATATGCATCGCTTAATAACCTCATCTCATTTCAATGAAACCTCGTGGGTAGAATGGCCTAGGAGAGAATCAGGGGTGATAGTATTTCACTACATGAAGAACAGTAGAGTATAATAATTAAGAGAATGGAGTCCAGTTTCTGACTTCAGGACATATTGCAGACACGCATCGACTATGTGACCTTGGACAGATTTCTTGACGTCCCTGTACCTCAGTTTTATTACATGTAAAATGGAGCTGTTAATAGTACGTACCTTATTGGGTTGTGAGAAATAAATGTGTTAATATAATGCAGCACTTGAAATAGTACACAAACTGAAGTTAGTGTTTGAATAATGTTAGCTACTATTAATATTAAGTCAGAAGCCCAAAATTATTTTTTGTAAATTTAAAAACAATTTCTTTTTTTTAAGAGTTTTATTTATTTATTATTAGAGAGAGGGGAAGGGAGGGAGACAGGGAGAGAAACAGCAGTGTATGGTTGCTCCTCACATGGCCCTCACTGGGGACTTGGCCTGCAGCCGCAGCATGTGCCCTGACTGGGAATCGGACCAGGACCCTTTGGTTCCCAGCCAGTGCTCAATCCACTGAGCCACACCAGCCAGGGCTAAAAACAATTTCTTAATAGTGTTTGTTTTCACCTAGAGAATACGATTATCTAATCCTATCTCAGTAAAAATATAATTTGCCAACTTTGTCAGAAACATGTATAGAACTCAATATGGGCCTTAAAATTAATTAATTGATTATAATGACCTGTTCACTGAAAATAAAAAAAAAAGGAGATACAGTCTTTACTATTTTGAATGGATGTGGGGAAATAGAACTTTCCTAGATTTCTCAGTGTTTTCTGTAAAAACAAAACAAAATCAAAATATCAGCCTCTTAAGAATCTTTACACACTGTGAGTTGTTTACCTGTAGCTATTTGTCTAGTTAATTGCTTTTATTGGAGAAGATAATAAAACTTCTCTTATCTCTAGGAGAGAGACCATAGTTACATTCCAAAGTAGGATCCTTGGTTGAACTCCAATGCTCCAGGAGAACTAGAGCAGCTGTGCTCCTTGGTATTTGCATTTCAAGGCATGAGGAAGCTTGGGAAGTTAGAGGCACCTCTAGGTGCCAAAAGCAGAGGAGCTGTCTGGCTCCTGGAGAGATTTTATTTTTATACCAAATACCTGGATTAGGGAGTAGGATTGACTTGGCTCTGATTTCATCTCTCTAAGGGTAAGGACTAGAGCACAGGGAGGGGAGTGTGGGAAGGTACTATTTACTGTGATGTAATTAATAAGGACCACAGTGCACTTCTGATTTAGAACACCTCATACACATTCCAGAAATATTATTAAAAATGAATAATGAAAACCCAACGTAAATCTACAGTGGAACACTTAGCCCAAACTTGGCAATTGAATTTTTACTTCTATAAAAGTCAAAATACTATAACCTGTTCTGCAATGAGACAACCTCAAAATCTCAGGACCTTAATCTTGTAAATATTTATTTCTCTTTTATAAAAAGTCTGGTGCTGTTCTGAAATTGCTTGAAAGAACCTTCATGCCAACATGACAGAATATAGTTGATGGTGGTTCTATCGCCCTGTGGCTGAACTGTCTGGAATACCTGACCTCCCGTGTTGATGAGATAAGGCGAGGGACAGTGGTAGAATTGTGTGCCTGAAAGCCTGTGCTCTGTCCCACAAATCACGTGTTACTTCTTTCATTCCCCATTAGCCAAGATAAGTCACATGATCCTGTCTTCCCCACTGACAGGAGACTGAGGAGTGAAAAGTTCTAGTACAGTCAGTTCTTCCAAAAAATTATCACACTGTATAAAATCATGAAGCACAAACCATATGCAAAGGTGTTAGAGAAACATTAGGGACTCATAATTTAAAAAGATACATGTAGGAACTAAATAAAAATAATAGTAAATTTTTATAAACATTTTGTTGTTTATTAAGAAGTGATGGAAGGTGGGTTGTCTAAAATAGAGTGGAAAAGTTCTGGGGTGAATGAAGGTAGCTAGCTGGCAAGTGTTTTTGCAATCTCTACATGTCTTGATGTGGCTGGGTGCAGTTTTCTGTGTTTGCAGAGTGTTTCCTATGGTGAGTTTGTGCATAAATACAAAATTCTTATTTTCCTTAGTTTTCACTAAATCAAGTTGGAACTCATTTGCATTTTCAAAACAAACATTTTAGCAAAATGATTGTGCCTGGAAAGGGAAGAAAACTGGCTATGATTACTACCTGCAAAGCCAGAACACAATTCTGTGATTTAAATCTTAATAAAACATTTATATTTTTGTTATGAATATTTTTTATTTAATTAATATACTATATTTAATTTCCCAATTAGCAATGAACAATTAGCACAAACGTTAATTAAAACCCTGGTTGCATGTCTATACTAGTCCCTTATTCACTTGAACTATAGTTGTCTTTTGGGGGGCTATTTTAGCATTAGTAAATTTACTAAAAACATTGCAATTTTCTAAGTTTTAAATCACTGAAGATTTCTTAGTATTTCCAAAAACTGATGCTTTAATCACAGAAAAAGGACTTATTTGATTTTAGATAATATTTATCATTCTTCACATTACAGTACTGACAGAAACATGCATGCAATAAAAACGCAACTCTTTAATAGTTCTGTAAACTGATTCTTTTCCTTTCAGTTATTAAGAAATTTTGGCCTTTATGATGTATTTTTATTAATTTGCATTCTTGCCTTTCAAGTGTAATACGTGTGACTTATATTCCTGGTCATACCTCCTGTGTTTGTGTGTGTGTGTGTGTGTGTGTGTGCGCGGCTTTGTAGGATTAAACCACTGCTTACCGAAAGGATTTATTCTCCAGGTGTAGCTGAGAAAAGGTATAAAAGAACAATCAATTGATCCAAGTTGCTGAAATTAATTATTTTTCTATCATCCCTCATCAACAAGATTCTCATCCTGAAATAATTCTGTAAATCCCCTCATCTGACCCAATCTGACTCCTCTAGACAACACTAAATCTTTCATGTGTCTATTGAAACCCATGCTTTGTCATCTCCAAAATTCTTTATTTGCAGAGTTCCTTCACCATATTGTTAACCATCATTACTGTGCCCTGAGACTTCACTTTGTCGTCTAAGGCTCTAATGGCAGCTGTTTTTCCTTTAAATATGTCACTGCTGGCAGATGCAATAGGCATCTTCCTCACTCTCTTTGTCACTCCCAGATGATCCTCTCTTGTTTGCTTAAAACCCAACTCCTTTGACAAGCGTGTGGCTATCTGCAATTCTCCAGTCTACTCCTCTTCCTAACTTGAAGTAACTTGAAGAGTTAGGTTCCTGAATCATGGCTACTTTCTTTTTGTCTCTTGTCATAACTCATAATTATTTCAACATTCTTGTAGAGAATACTTCAAATATTTTCACCTCCAATGATCATCTCCTTATCCTTAATCCCACCTCCGTGTCACATCCAAGTATAAACCCTTTACTAACTGACCCTCTTCTGTATTTCCACCTCATTCTCTCTGATCCCTGACTCAACAATTTTGTTTAACTCACAGGGGAACCAAGTACCTATTGATCATAGAATCTGTCTATTGTTGCTAACAGTTTTTTTTTTTTAATTTAAAAAAATAAATAAATATTTCATTCATTTATTTTTAGAAAGAGGGCAAGAAGAGGGAAGGAGCAAGAAAGAAACATTGGCTGGTTGCCTCTTGCACACCTCCAAGTGGGGCCCTACCGGCAACCCAGTCACGTGCCCTGACTGGGAATCAAACCAGTGACCTTTCAGTTTTTTCGGTTCATAGGCTGTTGTTGCTCAATCCACTGAACCATAGCAGTCAGGGCCAGAAGTTTTTATTTTTACGTTCTTCAGTATCAAGTTTGGATCCAAATCAATTTTTAATCCTTTATTTGCCAATTTTTTTTTTAACTCTCTGGCCTCCTTCACTTAAACCTTCCAAGTAAATCTTTCATATGATTAAATCCAATTCCTTTCCTATTCTCCATAGGCAGAAATATTACAATCAAAATGACTGTTTTCAAATTAAAACCATAACCATAACTTTAAGAACTAATATCAAACTGTGCTAAATACTGTCACTTTTAAAACTATGTATCTCAAGCAAGACTTTAGTGCTGCTCAGTAGTTATCTTATATCTAGTAATTTTTATTTTTCTAATGATTTAAAATGGTATCGCCCCCTTTTTTCCTCAAACTTCCAATTCACCTCACAAATGCCATATCCTGGTTATAGATCTAAACTATATTGTTTGACTTCATCACATTTGACAGGTTCACAGTGACTCATTCTTAGCAATGAAATGTGAACACAGATTATGAGACTCTTGAGGATCAAAGCAGTTAAGAATTTAAATTCCTTATCCGCACTCGTCATACTGATCCTTTTTGCAGTTTGGGTGAAGCCCCATGTAGATGTCTTGGGAGCAAATGTTGGACAGAGCCTGGGTCCAAGAACTGATTGGTAGAGATCCGCCCAGTAGATTAGCTTAAATAGAACTATGCAGATAACTGGTGAGCAAGAAAAGCCCTGTGTTAAGCTTCTATTTCAGCTGTGATCATGAAGTGCTTGCATTAAGCACCCTTATTTTCACAACTTCTACCCCAGTTCTCACTCTCAGCTGGTAATACTGCTTTTTATTTAATTCACTGAAAAGTTAAAAGCAAACAGAAGATTATTTCTATGTGTTAACAAAACTTTTAGCTACTCACAAAGTTGGATCTGTAACCTTAAACACAGACCTTTCTTCTTTTAAAATTATTAAGCATTTTACTTTTGCTTTGTATGTATAGGATCAGATTCTATACTTAACTACTCAAGAACTCCTTTCTCACAATTGAAAATCCTTTTTCTGCACCATCACAATTGGTCTGTAGGCTGACATATTAACCTTAGCGCTCACTAGTGATTTTCAGTCTCTTTGGTGAATTCTTATCTTTCCTGTTACTAAATGATGGATACTCCAGTGGTTAGTGTTTTGATGTGTTATTTTCTCTGTGTACTCACTTCCTAGGTGATCTACTCCACAACCATGGCTTTGAATACCTACACATTTATGACTCCTTAAAAAATTATCTCTGACCACAATTTCTTCCATGAATTCCAATCTCATATCTCACTACAGGTATTTAAAACAGGGACAATCGTAGGAAAACGGGTAACACTGAATAGTCTGTAGTAGTTGTGGTTGTTTGTTAAATAGCATTGTAACAGTATTAACTTCCTACTTTTGATGACGGTATCTTGACTACTTAAATCAGTAACATTGAGGTAAGTGGAATTAGGATGTAAAGGAGATTTCTGTACAATTTTTGCGAATTTTGTAAGTCTAAAATTAGTTCAAAATAGCTAAAAAATTAAAAAGGAAAAAGAAAAAGAAAAAAACTGAAGATATATAGAAATGCTTCATGAAAGCAATGGCTTTTGTGATGATCTAGAAAAAATGGAGAGAATTCTATGGAAGATACAGAGAGGCTATTTCAACAGCATGAAAAGCTATGCAAAAGTACAAAAAGGGCAAAAATGGCTACACTAGAAGAAGGTTAACTTTTTTGAGCTCAGCGCACACATGGGGCATGTTGAGATGAAATTGATGTGCTAGTTTGGAGCTGTGCCGATTGAAATGAAGAGCAGCAAAAGCCTAGCTTCTCAAAATATTTCAAACTAGAGAAGACGAAGAATAAGAATCATCCATCATTCTTGCTCTAAATAAGCTCTCACTGGGCATGTGATGAACTTGATGGCCTTAATAGTCTTTCGTATTTTCAATTTTTGCTACTCTATGAACTTGGCTGGCACTATGTCTGCTATAAATGCTCATGAGATAAACAGAATTAATTTCTGTCACTATCACCTTTGATTTTTACATTCAGTTGCCGTCTATACTCTATCACTAAAAAGGACTTTTGCCACTTGCATGCTTCTAACTGTAATTGCCAGTTTTATGTCTATGTCTATGTTTGCTTATTTTCTAACCCACTGCACCTTGACCTTTAGTTTGTCTTTGATCATTGTTTTCAGTATAATATGAACACTGAATAACAATGGCATTTCAATTATGAGCTCTTGACAATAATGTTAATTTCATCTCTGAAATAATACAGAGAAAACGTATGGATGAAAGAGTGGGAGTGCATTAGGAAAAGTCAGAGTGCTCAAATCCCAGCAAGCATCTTCTCTGAATAGCTCCCTTCCTATGTGAGTATCAGACATTGTTCTGACCTTATTAGCAGGCTAATAAATCCCTAAACCAGTCAGCTTCCTAGAAGTCAAGGCTTCTTAGAAAATATCTTTGGTGAGGTACAGTCTTTTATAAGTTATGCGGGCTCCTAATGCATTGAGTTAGTCTTGATTTTAAAAGTATCTAAGACACAATATTTCCATCTTGTATATAATTATAATTTATCACGTATTTCAAATATACGTATAGAGTTGGAATTTATCTACAGCATTAAATCTATGCTTCAAATGTTGACATTTTAAAGAAGTATTATGAGATATAAGATTGAACACATAAACACACTGATGTTTCTGCACATAGCTGCTCATCCACCCAGAAGGACATACCTGTTGTCTTAGAAGAAAGTTTTAAAATTAACATCAACACTGCTACACATTAGTCTATCAAATATAAAGTATAACATTAAATATTCAGAAATGATGATAACTGGGAAAAATCTGTCATTAAAAATGCATTTTTGGTAACACTGTGAGAAATAACAAGGTTTGTAGTCTTCTACCTAACTGCACATGACTTCCAATGGAGGATGACTTAAGCTGTAAATATACCATTAGTTATATAGAACATCAGTTAACCTTTTCTTATTCTTTACTTGTAATTAATTTTTAAAAATTATCAAGGAATCATCAATATCCAAGCATAGCAGAAACTGTTCTGTTTGGGAGATGAAATATGCGACAAAGAATCATGGATCTAGTCTTTCCTAAGGGTTAAGGCTGAATCACGCACTAAGACAGAGGCACACACACTCTAAGGCTGTGCGCTTCCTTGTTTCAACCCAGCAGATTGATGTAGAGTGCATTCATAATATCCTCTCGGATTCCTTTGTCTTTAGACAATATTGTGTCATCTTTTATTTTAGAATTTAGATATGAATTTAACAGTGCTCAAGAATAATCATCTTTACTTTCTATAATGACTAAAGACAATACTTAATGGGTAAGGAGTGATGAAAATCTCATTGATTAAACCATTTGAAACCTTATCAGTTTTAAACAAACAAGCAAACACCAGGACATCAATTTCTGCTATAATGTCAGGCTACTTACCTGGATTGATTCCTGTGCTAAAAAAAACCTTATGGGCTCAATATAAAATACATATTTTTAAAATCATTGGGTGTCATGCATAAGAATGCTAGAGACCTGTATAGAGGTCTTCCATGATAGGCTTTTACCTCAGCTTTCACCTGAGATCTCCCAAACTATTTGAACTTGAAATTAGGTATAACGGGTAGGATAAAGGCCCCAGAATAGATAATCCAAAGTGTAATTTCAAAGGAGCTCCTGGAGACCGGTACCAGAATCACTAATATAAGTGAGAATATGAAATATATGGCTTGGGTACTATATGGAAGATAAGTTTTATGTAACTGGTTGAAAATCGTAAGGTCCAATAGTAACAATTTTAATAAATAAAAATGTCTAAAATAGTGAAAATTTATACTCACAGATTTCCTCTAATACAGGTTTTTAACCAAAAATCAAGAACTGTATAACTTGCAAGGTACCTCCAGGGGCTTGGCAAATGGAAAGGCAAAAGTTACCCGGGAGGAACCCGGAGAGTTGTGAAGAGTTTCTAAAATAAACTTGTAAAAGAAAAAACAAGGCAAAACACATATTTTATAGTCAAAATAGATACAAATTAAGTATAATAAAGAAATAGGAGTGGGAACCTGCACAAAAAACACATAGCAGAAACAGACACACAAATACTTCATATCATTTCATTACTAGACACAGGTAAGAAAATAAACATAGTTATAGGATTAGAACTTTAAATTATTGACAGGGATTTACAAGCAATCAAAATACTAACCAAAATTATAAAATACTTAAAATAAAGATGGATGTTTTTAACTGCAAATTATATAAAATTAAGTATTACCATACATGACAAGCAGGAATTAATGAACTGTAAATAGTATTGTGAAATATTTAGGGCCTGAGGAAAACTTGGAATTGTGGAAGGGTCTTCAAAGCCATTTTATGTATTTTGTAAGTTTGAATTTAAATTTAAAGTTAGATTGAATTTTCCTTTAGTAATTGTAACTTTTTTTTAGTAACTCCCTGAGAAATAGACAATTGTCACAGATGATTTTTTATTGCCACTCCAATCAATTAAAAGGAGTATATATACTAAAAAATGGCCCAATGCCAATTTGATCTTCTAATCATTAAATGAATGAAGGTGGTCTAAGGAGACATTGAATGATTACACTTCAAAGTGGTATCTATCTTTGTTTGTATCTAGCTAAAAAGTCCCAACACTTTATTCATAAAATAAGCAAAAGTTTAAAACTTCCCTTTGAATTTGAGTACTGCATTGTACATATTTTTTTATTTTTTTAATTTAATTGTTGTTCATATAAAGTTGTCTCCATTTTACCCCCCCACTGGCCCCCACCCCAGCCATCCCTCTTCCCACTCTTGATCCTACCCCCCTTAATTTTGTCCATGTGTCCTTTATACATGTTCCTGAAAACCCTCCTCCCCCCCACATTATGCCCTCCCACCTATGATATTGTACCTGAGTGAATTTAGGTTAGATGCTTGTTTGGGAATGTAATGGGGATAAAGCATTGAGATTTATGTAACTAAGAAAAAATATAACTTTTTTTTCTCTTTTAATGCCACCTCACCAGGTAAAGAAACTATTGAGAAATCAGCCTTGTGAAAATGATAATCGATGTCATGGAAAATAAATAGGTTGAAAACAGCTTGATAGTTAAAAGCTTTAAGTGATTTCTCAGATCAGCCCTCAGTGGGAAGCTTTTCTCAGTCAATGACTAGATGAACTCATCTGATTTGCACCACTTAATGCAATTAGAACTAGAAAATGCTTTGATTAGACAGGAGGCAAGAGGTAAGGTGTGAGAAGCTGTTCTTATTTTGTTTGCAAAGCTTAGAAAAATATATATGTGTGTATACATGTACACATACAAATATATTTTGTATATATATATGTGTGTGTACATATACATGTATATGTACACACACACATATATATATGAACCTTAAGAAGTAAATTGACTGATTTTTTAGTCTTGACTGATAAAAAATGGAAGCGTGGATAGATTGCAGAATCTCTGATAATGTCTATCTCATTAACAATGACATTTTAGGGCATCATGTATTTTTAGAAGCAAACTAATATTTTAAATAGGCCCTAACTAGTTAAGTTTATTGATACATTTCAGCAAACTGTATTGTCATTACTGATATAAAGGATTTCTAAGCGAATATTTAGTGGTAATTAAAGGTGATACAATTCCCTGAGATAGAGGTTATACTTGATAACCCTTATGAGAAAACTTAAAATAAATTCAAGCCAAACTTTACACTATTATATAATAAAACTGAATTATTAAAACTTCTTGGTGAATCATATCATACATTCATTCTCTCATAAAGGCAACTGGTATTTATTGAGCAGTTAGCATGTATGAAATTTACCTTAAAGTTTTAATCTGAAGTCTTAGTAAGAATCTTCCTTATTACGAGGGAAATAAAATGGTTATAAAACTTCTTTTCTTTTGTGTGTTCTCACAGTATTTTTTAGTATTCTTATAGTGATATAGTGAGTTATGTAATAGTGTTTACAGATTTTGTTACTATCTTATTAAATGAAGAGTAATAACAAAAAAGTGAAGGCAGGAAGCAAGGACAAAGCTAAGAATACACAATAAGTAAGAGAAGATATAATAATAAATGACACACAGAAACGAGGAAAAGCAGAGACTGAAGAAAACTATCTTGTTTCTTCCCTTAAATATATAGAGTTATGAATCAGAATTAAAATCAGAATTTTTTTTCTTGCAGAAAAAATCATATATTGTTAATAAAGTGTTTTCTTACACCAACATTTTTCGTATATTAGCCAAGAAGTTTTATTGTCATGCAGAATATTTTAATGAAAATCTACCTACCACTAGGCTTAGTTACACCTTAATAACTTGTCATAATTATTCTGGATGATTTTTGTAAGACTAAAACATTATAGATACAATTCAAAATACTTGAGTACCCCATTCTCATTCCAATTTCTTTTGTCTCTCACCAGTGGTAGCCACCATTTAGAATGATATATTCATTATTTTTATATGATATTATTTTTTATTTTTCTATTTTTTTGCTATTATGACAGTGTTGCAATAAATATGACATTCCTTGTCACCTTGTGGTATCCTTCAGAAACTCAAGTAAGATTTGAATTGCTGGATGAGAAACGTATCATTTTCATTTTACTAGATATTTTTAATTTGTTTATGTTTATTTTATCATGCAATAATTATATATTGAGCACTTTGTGCTAAGCTTGTGTCATGGCTCTAGGCATGTAGCCGTAAATAAAAATGAAAATTTCCCTGAGTTAATAAAATATATTTCATTGCTTGAAGCAGTTTATGGCCACTAATAATGTATGAAAGTTCTCTTTTATCTATGTTCACACTAATGCTTGGCATTGTAAGACTTTTCTATTTATTTTTACACTGAGGAAGGTGAAAAGGTATCTCATTATTTAGTTTACATTAACTAGTTACTTTGAGTCTGAGAATTGGTATAAAGTCATTGGAAACATGAGTTTCTTTGATATGAATTATTTGTTAATTATTAATAACATGGAAACTAGTAATGAATTATTTCCTATAGGAAGAAAAGTAGATTTAGTAGAGGTAATAAAGAAGATTAAGATGAAACACCCCTACAAAGGAGAAAACTTAGAATAATACAGCATCTTAGAAGTCTAGAAATATGTGTTCCAAAAAACAAGAATTAATAACAATAATGAATATTGCTGAGACATTGAGGAAGATACGGACCTCAACATGTTCACTAAAATATACACCTAAGGGACCACTATATATTGTTCAAACTTCCTTACATATGTTTGGAACACACACACACAAAGACACACTTAGACACAAATATTTCTAAGTTTCCAGGAAGGCTTTTGTCTTGTATCACTTCTGTAATAGCTTGCTTCCTGTAGTCACAACTGGACATCTCTACCACTTTAACGCATCCTACACAGAGCGGCCAGCTTTAACACTGCCTTCAGGTCGCCAAACCTTCCCTCAATGGTTCTCCACCGTGCGTGAAATGAACTTTAAGTGGGATTAATGACCTTTCAAAACTAAGCTTAACATCTCTGGTCTCCATGCTGAAAACAAAACAACACGATCTGTTAACTTTCTTTAGAAAAAGCTTAAACTTTTTCACCTTTTCGGTTTCATCCCTTGAATTGTCAGCCCTTAGAAATATTACCATTTATTTTCTCCCAAATTACACTTTACAGACAAGTCCAAATGTTCCTCACCTCTGAAAGTTATTTTAAATCTCCACCACAGTAATGCCTCTTCCATGTGAACTTTCATAGGTATTAATTGATTAGTGTTGAAGTAAAATATTAAGCAAATTAATATAAAGTAAGTCATTTTAATAACTGCTATTGATGCTAGCTCTTGGGAATATAAACTATAACACATTTTTTAGGTTGTTTTTCTTACTAAATGTTTATATTCTCCAATTATCAGTATTGCTATGCATGTCCTTCCAAATTTATGTTTTCCTATGAGATTATGGACTTGATCAATAATTTGAAACTAGTAGACTATGGAAATATATTTTTTTCAATTCACATATAACACATGGTCATGGTCAAATAATGAGAAAACAAATAAAATGAGTGCATTTGTGTATATAAGTAGCATTGTTTTTATACAAATTAAGAAACTAAAATTTTAATTTGATATTATCTTCATGGTCATAAAAAGACATACATGATTTTAATATTAATTTTGTTTTGATTGCTACTTAGAAAATGGAAAAGCAATTTTGCAAATAATATTTTTTGGAATTAATACGTATTTAAAAATACTAAAATAATTACAATAGTAATAAAAATTAGAGTTGACACAAGGAGGACATTACATTAACAAATGAATGTTTCAATTACACTTATTATTCAATAGCTTTAAATTGGAAGAGATAATCTGAGATTACAGAATTAAAATTAGAGTGCTTCAACAATGGTAGTGTGACATTCAAAGGTCATTATGTAAATCCAAGTATGGATCACAAAATTATGTTAAAAATACCTGAAATTATGACTGCCTCACAATAAAGAATTAATGTAGATATACAATATATAATTTAATACAAAATAAAAGTTTCAAATTATACTAAAAATAATACTGGAAATATTGTATGGCAGATATTTATTCTGATTATAATATAATGTAAAATACTATGACATAAAGTTGATAATATGGATTATAAACATATATTAGCAATGCACAAATATATCATGTTTAGGTAATTTTATAAACAATTTATATTCACATTAATAAATCAAAGCATAAAGTTAGATGATATAATATACCAAAATGCCTATAACTATTTATATAATTTTATCACTTTTTACCAATAAAATTGAAGGGGACCGAAAATAAATAGATAAATTTAAATACAACCTTTAGAGTAAAGCATACATGATTTAACAATAGTAGCAATTACTTTTGATATGAAAGACATAAGAAATAGCCATAGTATTTACAGTTTATTATTTACCCATTTTCAATGATTTTATTTTTGAAAAAGTGAATAAAGGACCCAAAACATATATTCTAAAAAAGTCATTTTGAATAAATAAATTGCTGAAAGTTCTCTTTGCTACTACCTGTTTTTCAGCTCCTTTTTAATAAAAACAAAGAAAGAATAGAATGAGGTCACTGTGAGCAGCCCGCACTACCTAATAAAGTGGGGTATTTTGCTCTTTGCTTTCATGATGTCATAGTACCTACATATTTGGAATTCTCCACAGATGATTTGTTTTGCTCTATCATTTCTTTATTCAATCATTGTTTATATTATTAATGGCTCAGAATATTTATTTTATATTTTGAGGTATAATCCAAAGCTACTTTTTTTGTTGCTCAAATTTTGCCAGCTTTGCCCATTGAGTGGTCTTCATTAGGCTCCTGAGCTCCTTCGAAATATTCCTGTCGTGTGTGTGTTTGTGTGTGTGTGTGTGTGTGTGTGAGAGAAAGAGAGAGAGAGAGAGAGAGTAAGAGAGAGAATGATGGGGGGGTTATTTAAATAACTAAAAGAAAAGAGCAGTTTCATGACATAAATATAAGGGTGATTTTTTAATAGGACATCGGTTGTAAATTTTAGAATTTCATTGTTAACTTTAAAAACAAGACTATAATTAAACAAATAAGAAGAGAAATGAGATCTAAAATGTATTGGGGGCAATTTTAATAAATTTATAGATTTTTTTATTCTCTTACTTTGAAACGGTATAGATTTTTAGGAGTGTAGTAAAGATAGTACAGAGAGTTCCTGTACCAGGCCTTTATGTTTCCCTACCCCTGTGATGGTAACTTTCATAGCATAGAGTGATACCATTGGTCGGTAAGGGGCCCCATACATATAGGTCAAGGACAGACCAAAGAAAAAGGCAGGCTTCTCTAGGCTGGTAGATGGCAGATTTAATAAGCAAGGGAATTCAGTGTGCTAACCTCGAACATCAGCAAGACGAGTGGATCTCTGCACCGACCCTCTTGCACCATATACATTTATACGGAGGCCTTAACTGGGTTCAGTCACATAGTCAGCCCAGTCTAAATAACACATTGCTATCTCAAGGCTAAGTTCTTAAAAATGAGTATGACTGTGAGGACAGTGGGCAGAATATACATTTCAACGACAGGGGAGTGGGTGAGGAAACTTTGATTGGCTTGGTCCATCTCAAAGGTCATGTCCTCTCCATGACCTTCTCCAACAGATACATTTATCAAGACTTAAAAATTAGCATTACAATACTATTAATCCATACTATTAGCTATGGATTCTATTGATATCTCATTACTTTTTCCATTGATTATTTTTCTCTTCCAGTATTTAACCCACAATAAGTACTACACTGTATTTATAGACTTTTTAGTCTTGTCTTTTTAGTCTCTTCCAATATTTAATTATCAGACTTTTCTTGCTTTTAATGAGCTTGACAGTTTTGAGGAATATGCATCAAATGCTTTGTAGGATTCCACTCAACTTAGGTTTGTCTCATATTTCCATTAATTATATTGAGGTCATGGATTTAGAAGCAGAATATCACAAAAATTATATACCTACCTCATGACATCATGGCAAGTTAAAGACTCTTATGTAACATTACTGAATGATGTTATCATTGTTTTATTTTCATATCTTAGGTACTAAAATTGAAACACTAATTTGAGCCCATATTATAAAAAAAATTAAGCTCATCTCTTAAAATGTAGTGAAATTAAAAGTAAATATATTGAAAATGTATTTAAAACTATTTTAAATTTACTTTTTCAACAGATTAAATAGTGTGAATGAATCTAAAACAAGAGATCATGATAAAACACAAATAAAAGTTGTTATTTAATGTTGTTTAAATCATTTTATTCATTAATTATCTTTTTCTAGACTTTAATATTGAGTATTAATGTTGAACATTCTAAGACTAAAATCACCTTTGTCTTGAAGTACATTCTTGAACTGATTGTTCCTAAATGTATAATTGTAATTTGAGAATAGTGATAAGGACTTGATATCAGGTTTTCTTTTATCTGCTATTGAGGTTTTAAAAATCATTACCATATATTATTGGCTGTATGAAGAAAGATTCAGAAGATTTGTCAAATAAATTGGAACCTTTTATTTTATTTATTTGGGCTTATTATTGTAGATAGTTAAGGTCCTAAAATATAGATTTCCCTTTTATGACTATCTCTTCAAGCACTATTGGTTCTAAATACACTAATTTTTCCTCATAGAGGTTTATAAAAACCTTATAGTTTGATGATTAATCATCATAATTTAATGAAAATGTCTACACATGTGCATATTTAAATAATATAATAATAACAAAATAATCATGATTTCACGATGTATTTTATCTGATTTGATCTATTTTTTGTACCAACATACATAGATTGTGAAAATACAGGCTCCGTGCATTCTCATCCTGCAACTTGCACATTAGACTAAAGGTCTGTATCCTTTTATTAGGATGAGAAATTTGTATATTTCTCTCCCTTTAACTTCAAGAGTGACAATCTATAGCAGGCAAGCAGCAGTCCACGCTCAGCTATGTTCTGTTATTTTCATACAATGCATATTAACAACATATGCATGCTACAGGACTAAAACAATTTGCAACTGCAACCAAGTAAAAATGTCGAGATCACAGAACAATTGACAAAATTATCCCAGACTCACTTAAATCTCTGTGATCTAAGAAGTCATTTGTTAGAATTGAGCTGAAGAATTTGAACCATTATCTCAATAACAATTGATTTTTCACCATTTTTCTGTTTCTGACATGATTAGTTTCTCTAATATCATAAAAGAGTTTTTGCGGCTGGCCATGGACTTGTGCTGTCTACCTGTTCCTTCTAGGCAGAACTTGTTTCTGAGCTCTTGAGAATGAGGTATGGCTGAATGCTTTCAGGCGCCAGCCACACCCTGGGGTGACTTCAGCGGCAGAGAGCCAGTGCTCCAAATACTTCACCCTTCGCAGGGTAGACTGATGGAGGCAAGGGAACGAAAGGCCTTATATTTTGGCTCCAACACAATATAACACCGATTGACATTTTAGATGCACAGCTTTGGGGGGTCAGCTGAGGTTATCATGGAATATGCTGTGCAGCTTGGCTGTACCCCCTGCAAAATCCTTCCTTACAGTCATTGCGCAAGTGTTGCTGCCTAATAAACCTCATGCACAGCAGTCGTCACTTGAGTCCACCTTACAGAGACCACCACCTGCAGCATTCTTTTTTGTTGAATTGAGCCATCAGTTTTCATTTCCACCTCATTCATGTTTCCTGTAGATGCTGTATCTGTTATGCACATATATTCTACAATATATTATTTAGGAAACAAGAGTTTATTATTTTATTTAAGGGACTATTAGGATAAATTTTGAAGTTGTATGTCAGACTATAATACACATGGATTTATTTTGATACTTATGTACTATTCTTTCTTCAATCTACATATGCAAATGCATATATACGCATCTCATGTCAGCTTTAAAAATTGTTTGTACTAAGGGTTCAGTTTCAACTTGAATTATGCAACAACTTTATGTCTCTGTGAAAGTTTTTGTTTGTTTTAAACAAAACACACTATAGAATCATCTTGATTTTGCCATTTAAATTTTACCCTATTATAAAATAAGAGATGGGATAGACAAAGTAATTAATATAAAGCATATTTAAAATGGGCCTCTTAAGCTCTTGCTGGCTCAGTGGTTGAGTGCCAGCCTGCGTATCAAAGGGTCACTAGTTTGATTCCCAGTCTAGGGCACATGCTGGGTTGCTCACCAGGTTCTCAGTAGGGGGTGCACGAGAGGCAACCACACATTGATATTTCTCTCCCTCTCTTCCCCTCTCCCTTCCCCTCTCTAAAAATTAAGTAAATAAAATATTTAAAAATAAAAAATAAAATGAGCCTCTTAATTTTAGAATTGTATACATAATTAAATATTGTGAAAAGTATGTTTTGTTGTTTACTCTAGCTCATAATTAAAAAATTATAAATTACACAACAGTAGACTGTCATTCATTATGAAACTTAAAAGACACAATGATAATTTTTTGTAGTGTTTAGGAAATATCTCAACTTTTTAGACTATGTCTGTAGATAGAATTTGGCATATTGTTTGTAAAAAGCACTGTGGCAAATCTTTTGAAGAGCGTTTACAGTCATGCACTTTCTAATGGTATTTCATTATACATGGATATAAATTAAGGTAATTGGTACTCAAGATTTTTTCTAAGCACTAGATACACTGAATACTTTATAGCAATTAAAAATAAGCATAGGAAGAATTTATGTTGAAGATAAACTTACTATTATAAAGGCATATTATAAAATCAGTTATAAAATTTGATGTTCTACATGGAAATGCAGGTACATATTTAGAGTCTGTTGTGTTCCTTGCTTCTAGGTATTTGAATTACGGATAATATTTATATATTTCTGCATTTTTTTTTTATATTTCTAAAGACATCTTAACAGACACACATGTTCAAAGCAACACAGAGTCATGATACTATAACTTTATAAAAACTGTAATTAATTGTTACATTTATCGCACTAATGATTTTCTGGTAGCCAAAGGCTGTTACAATGTAAAAGAAGGAGATGAATTTGCTATGAGACCATTGTTTCATAGACCTCTCAATGGAACGCATTTTTTGGAAGGATACTTAAATATAGTTGTGCTTTTTTTAACCTACTAAATAGCTAAAACAAATTAATTCGCTAACCACTATTGACTGCCTTTTGTGTTTAAGGCAATTTGCCTCAGTCATCGACATCTTTAGTTCTAATAACTACAAAGCACATAGGAATGAAAGCAGCAAAGAATGTAAGTAATTAGGATAATGGTATATTTGGTGCAGAAGACATTTATTCTGGTACCAGCTGTGCCGATAATTAGCATTTAATCCTTCAGAAGAGCCACCCACCTGGTCTTGGGCACATTTTGCACATTTTTCTCCTCTGTATAATAATGAGGTTTTAGTGGAAAATCTCAAGATCTTCCTCAGTTGTGACAGCAGATCATTCTAAAAGAGCATTTAGAACAGAGGGAGAGGTTGCAGATTCTTAACTACCACAATAGGTTTCTTCCCCATTATACATTTACTCTATCATCTTTCTTGTTGTGGTTTTAGTGACTGAAAGCCAAGCTTAGGTTTGCCTCATAATTCAAGAAAAGAAAATAAATGAAAAAAGTTGCATCTCTATGAATTAACAAATATTTTGGTTTGTTTCTGCTTTTTGTTTTGTTTGAGGGGGTTAATAACAGAAAAGTGAGAGTAATATATTGATTATCTATGACATTTATTTTTGTAAAAAGAACTTGAGGAGACATAAAGAACAATGCCAAGAAAAGCCATTGTGCTGTCTATGTTGTGAGGCCTTTCTCGACTTGATGTAAACCTGATTGTGCCATAATTAATAAAGACATGTTTTGCAAAATATAGGTAACTATAAGAAAGTTGTTTGAACAACTCATTTTACTTTGAAATGAGTTGTTTGAACAACTCATTTTACTTTGAAATTTTGCTTGAAAATTTCAAACAGGTTAAATTTAAAAATAGCTAAGTTCTCTGAATAAAAATAAAAAATATTTCCCAGAGGGAAAGTATTTGATCAAAATGTGATTGAACAAGCTCTGGCTGGTGTAGCTCAATGGATTGAGCGTGGGCTGGGGACCAGACGGTCCCAGTTCGATTCCCGGTCAGGGCACATGCCTGGGTTGCGGGCCAGGTCCCCTGTGAGGGCCATGTGAGAGGCAACCATACATTGCTGTTTCTCCTTCTCTTTCTCCTTCCCTTCTCCTCTCTTTAAAAATAAATACATAAAATCTTTAAAACAAAATGTGATTGAACAACCTTAATGCTCCTACTATGGAAATAATACAAAAAAGTTTATAAGGCTGGAAAACCTCCAAAGTTGTTCGTAAAATGCTAGAAGTTGTTAATAAAAAATTATACTAATTTTTAAAATGACTTTCTGAAAGTGCAATTTTATTTACACTTTATACATCAATAGAACTCCACCATTTTGGGTATAGCAGTCAAGAAAATTCTGAAACACATTTACAACAGAGGTAACCCATTTTTAATTGATGACAACATGTTGATATGTGTCTTATGTTGTGAAGCAGTGTGAAATACACAGCCTATGTATGACACATTTTGTCTCCTAAGGTGGTCTAAATCTAAACAGTCCATTTTTACTTCTATTTTAGAGAGACTATGGAGAAAATAGGCACAAAATATGCCATTGCTCCTGAAATAATCAGTCAAATCTTGAATATCAGACACTTTAAGAAAACTGAACTAATTTCTTCATAAAGCTAATCAGTGTTAAAAAAAAGAGAATGAGGCAGAGATGTTCTAAATTAAAATATATACAGGGATTAACAGCCAAATAAAGTGAGTGTGCATTGTTTAGATTTAATTTGAATAAGTCAACTAATTTTATAATACAAATAGAGAAAATTGACTAGATGGTAGATGACATCCAGAGTTTTTACTAATTGTTTAGCCTTATGAGATTACAAGACCAAAGGTCTTCAGAGGGGGAACGTTACTGTAGGTTGTTAGCTCATTATGAATAAGAAAGAAAGGCATAGAAATTAGACATTGAGCTTGATGAAGTGGAGTGCATAAGTTCACTTGCTTAGCCAGGAAGCTACAGTATTTACAGACTCACTCACAAACTCCAGGAGCCTCTAGGAAAAGATTTAATCATGGGAGCACAGGAAACACCCCCAGGTACCAGATTTTGGGGGAAGATACATGACCATAGTGTCCTGTCAAGTCTGTCCAGGCAGTGGACCCATTAGAAGCCCACAAAAGCTTCGGAAGTGATCGATTGTTTTGAAAAAGCTCCTGAGTATAATCCCAAGAAAAAACGAGCCCTCTTCTCACTCAGTGACCTGCACTTTCCCATTTGTTCATTCATTCTCTCTCTCCCCTGGCAACACAGCCAGCCCTGTGGGTCCAGTAGCTACCAGGACCCGCAGCACCCCGCACAGGCTCCAGGGGACCAAGTTTTAATATTAAACAGAATATCTGGACACTGGCCCTTGTTTTGGCCTTGCTGAACACAAGGTTGGACTTTTCCATGGCAGGATGGACAGAGATGGGATATTGGAAGCACAGGGACAGGTTTCCACCCAAATAAACCTTGCCACAACACAATCCCTCCTGAGCAAGTCTTCGAAATGCCTTTCTCACAATCACATGGAAGAGACTGATTTCCACTGGCAACATAGTATTGTGCTTTTGAAAAACTGTCTATTATTAGAGCCCATTGGACTATTAGATAATAAGATGATAATAATGCCCTGGAGTTGGTTTACCGTGCTGTACTTCAAAGGGGTGGGTGAATGAAACATGTAGGAGAGAATGTGTATTATTATTGATGGTGGGTGATAGGCAGATGGGGATACTTTTATATTTATCTACTTTTTATACATTCAGATACTTTTTTATGTAAAACTCAAAATCAAAGTGTACATACACAGGTACTTATAGTCTAACCACAAAATCCCAAAATAGTTATACTAAAAGAATAAAAGAAATCTGAACTCATAAATTAGAAGAGAACTAGAGAGAGACCACCAGAGGAGGGTTATTACAAAGAAATCTGAAAGAAGGAATGTGCATGTACACACGTATGTATATGGATGTGGATATCTATATTTATGGGTGAAAGAAACCCTGTTTAGTGTGCTGCTGCTGATATCGTTTTTTAAAGAGTTTTATTTATTTATTTTTAGACAGAGGGGAAGGGAGGGAGAAACACATCAGTGCGTGGTTGCCTCTTGTGCGCACCCCACTGGGACCCTGGCCAGCAACATAGGCATGCACCCTGACTGGGAATCAAACGGGCAACCACTTAGTTCACAGGCCAGCACTGAATCCACTGGGCCACACCAGCTAGGGCTGTTGTTTTCATTACAGCTTTTATGTTATCCAGGAAGTACAATGCAATTTATTAGTGTGACATGGTAGATAGGATCCTAGTTCAAATATGGGGAAAAGGTGGATATTATTTACAATTATTTCCATGAAAAATAGAAGTGTCTTGCAAAGAATCATTGTTTTATTGGTCTACAGATTTGCAAGCTAGAAGTGGGGCCAACGGCCCTGGAAGTATAGTGGAGTTACTATAAATAGACATGTGTTTTTTTTCTTTTCTTACAGTATTCAGCAGGCTCGATAGAGCTTTGGAATTTTAGTGTTTGACCAGTTCAGTATTGGATTTTAAAAGAGGGGTATAATGGGAACTTAATTGACATCAGCAACATCATTTAGTGTATTGGCAGAAAAGTGATAGAAAAGATGGTCCACAAAACCTAAGTGCTGTGGAGAATAAATTGAAGATAGAAAATATATGGTGAAAAATAAGGGGAAAAAATAAACTGCAAGGGTTACTGAACTGGAAGCTTAACAAAATCAAGTTGTACAGATGTGGCTCAAAACTGGCAAGCCTCCGTTGTTCTGTTTTAAAGGTCTTGTATAACACTTTTGTTTTAGAGGTTTGGATAATGACAAGTGGATTAAAATGTGTGTTAAAGGTGTCTTCAGTTATTTCTGGGAGATGTTGTTCATTTTCTATGGGGTCATGTTAGTAATAACTTTCTATCGATTTCTTTATTATATATTTTCAAAACCTTCTAATTAAAAAAAAAACTGTTTTACAGATGCCTTAATTATGATATCAATGTAGCAAATAGGAATGTATAGAGGAGTTAGAGGAAAACATATATGAATTTCATATATAAAAATCCCAAAGAGAAAATTTCATTTATTAGTTATATTTAGGTCTTTTTATGCTGTCTTAAAAATATTTTTATTTTTATTAAATATATTCTATGGATTTTACTATTACAGTTGTCCCACTTTTCTCTCTTGGCTCCCCTGTCTGGTACCCCAATTCCTTCCAGCAACCTCCGTCACTTAGGTCATGTCTGTGGGTTTTACATATGAGTTATTGAGCTTCTCCATTTCCTACACTATTCTTAACCTCCTCCTGTCTATTCGATACCTACCATTTATGCTTCTTATTCCACGTACCTTTTCCTCCATCTCCCCCCTCCCTCTTCCCTGCTGACAACCCTCCATGTGATCTCCATATCTATGACTCTGCTCCTGTTCTAGTTGCTTGACTGGTTTGTTTTTGTTTTATTTTTCTTTTTAGATTCTGTTGATGATAGTTGTGAGTTTGTTATCACTTTACTATTTATAGTTTTGATTTTCTTTTTTTTTTTCTAAGATAAGCCACTTCAACATTTCATACAATAAAGGCTCAGTGATGATGATCTCCTTTAGCTTTACCTTGTCTGGGAAGCACTTCATCTGCCCTTCAATTTCAAGTGATAGCATTGCTGGATATAGTAATCTAAGTTTTAGATCCTTGCTTTTCATCTCTTTGAATAATTCTTGCTAGCCCCTTCTTGCCTGGAAGGTTTCTTTTGAGAAATCAGCTGATAGTCTTATGGAAAGTCCTTTGTATTTTTAAAACAATTAAATAAAGTTAACAATATTAAATGCTAGATTAGCGTCTTTCATTTTCAGAAAACCTTACATCATGAGATGCCTTTGGATGATCTTCACATTTTTATTATATCCTTAGCTTGAAAAGGTAGTATTATTAGGATAAATCAGATTCTGGTTTCTTTCCCAAAGATTTTCTACTTTTCTATCTCATCCACAAATAAGTCTTTAAAACAATCTGATTGTTTTTCTTACCATTCTTTGCATTTTAATTGTTTAAGAGGCAGAATATTTTCAAGTATAAAGTTTTCAAATATAAAGTTATATGTGATGCTTAAAGCAACAGCTATAAAGAGAAACAATAACTAAACTTACTTATGGAATGAAGGCAGAGCTGTCGGATTTTATTAAGATCCCTAAAGGTCTTATAACCCTGGTTTGCAAGGGAAGGGAGTCTTGTTTCATCTCCTAAGAAAAATCCTGAAATGAATGTAGAGTATAGCAAATTATACATTCAGTTGACACAGTCAGGGTGATAGTTGTATGAAATTACCAGTATCCATTTCCTTCTTTCATTACCCAATCATTAATGAATTCATCTCACTTTGCATTTCTCTAGTGCTGCCACACTTTCCATTTGTCTTCAACTTCAACATCATCACCTTCCAGGGAACATGGAATTAGGATGGGCCATATTCTATGTAAATGTTATGAATTTTTGGTTCCTTCGTCACTTTGATGTCTGTAATTAAGACCTCAATTAATGTAAAATGTAAAACAGAGTCATTCGGATGGAAAAATATTTTTTTAAACCTTGAGATGGTTTAATAGCAGGTTTTAACTTGAAGGTCTTGCTTATGACAAAATAAACAAACAAAACCCAACCAAACAAAAAACCCACAATGGTAATTTGGATCACACTGTCAGTTATGGATCCAACCAAAACTCCTGGCTTTGTATTAATTCTTGTTGTAAAATCTTTGTGTGCACATAATGCGAAAAGGTCGCCAGGCCCCATGTTGATCTTTGAGGTCATGCTCACTCACCACACCCACCCATGCTAAAGCTTGTCAATATTAGCATTCTTGAATTAAGAAAACATGGATTTTGAGGGGGAGGAGATCACTTACTATACGTTCTGTATCAAAACTATTTGTTACAGAAATTAAAACTTTCAAAAAATATTTGTATTCTATCCCAGATGTCACATTAATAATCAGAATATTAGAATTAAGAGGAGCTTAGATGACATCTGATTACCCACCCTAAACAATTCAAACTTTCCAAAAATAGCATTAATTAAAGGTTTTAATCCAGAGTTTATCTTACCTACAGTTTCTGTCTGTTACATTGCCTCTTTGAGAAACAAAGCTAAAATTATCTCTCCTTTATGATAGATGTTTTTGCCCATTTCTGCCTTGTTGACGAAGTTAAACTTTCCAACTTAGACAGATTTCATAAAAAGTTTATTCTCAAACCAAAA
>PVJI01020976.1:0-27942 GCA_004026765.1 Micronycteris hirsuta | reverse complement strand
TTTTCTTGATAGGATGCTAAATGATTCACTCAGCAGATTCTTTTCAACAAATTAACAGGATCGACTGAGCTGAACAAACATGTTTGTTATATCGGTGTACACAGCCACGGGGTTCTCTCCAGTTAGAACCTGAGACCAGTAGCCGGCCCCCGCTCCCGGTTTACGGAAAACCCATGCTGCCGTTTCCACGTGCCAGGCTTTCTGTCTTCCCTAAGATGTTCCATTTCTTGGGCACTGTGATGATTCCTCTAGAGCCTCACACAGTCTGCTGTATGTATGAAAACTGCATTTCCTTCCTGAATGGAATAATGTAAAACTCCAAATAGATGACCATCGCTTTAACTGCTGAACAGATTTTTCGCAACTAAGGATGTGGGGCGAAAGGGGAACATGAGGAGCGGAGCATATAGTGAAGTTAAGTACATCTTCTGACTTCAAGCAATTGGAGCAAAAATTGTCCAGAGCAAACTTTTTTCCCCCTCTCCAGAGCATTCAGGTGTGACAGATGAAAGTTTGTACTAATTTTATGGATTTTTTTTTTGTAAATCACTGAAACAAAGCTAATAAGCCATAGATTTTGATAGCCAATTATGCACATCTACAGATTCTGGGGAACAAAATATTAGAGAACTTATTTTGAATATGCCCTTTGGAATAAACATTAAAAAATAAAGCCAAAAGAGTTATTAGGTTACTTTGAGAATAAGATGCTGCTGTTCAGGTTTACTTTATCCAACTTGTCTTTAAGAAATACCCTTTGCAACTATCTAGAGGAAAGATTGTCAGCATGGCAGTACCCGGGAAAGAAATAACTTAACCTCTCTTGGGAAGTACACATTGTAATAAAAAGCAAATATTATTTAAAACTATATATTGATTTCCATACTGAACCATATTGTAAAAATAAAGGAAGTATTTTTCTTGAATTATATGTATTATGTAAATATTATTTTATAAATAAAAGTATAAGCCATTTTATAAATCTTATCAAGACATGAAAGCAATGGAGCCAACATACATTATTCATGGTGTGGATTTCAGAGTAACTCAAATTCAGTAATATTTTGTTACTTTAACATGCATAAAGCTCGACTCTGGGCTTTGGTCACCTTATTTATATAGTTTAGATATTAGTACTCTCCTATCATTTCTTTCTACTCAGAAAGGATCTATTTACCTATGATTCACATAATCAAAATATAAACTTTAAAGCCAGAAATCTGACACTGGTATAATATTCTTAGCTAAGCCACAGGCTACTTTAACTAGCTTTTGTACCTACTCTATTTGGGGGGGTCACATAAAACTTTTACCACTTGTACAGATTCACAGAACCTCTCAATTGTGATGTAGAATGGTCCCATCCCACAAAAGCAATTCTCTCTTCAACTGTAAACTTATCAAGACACGGGTGAAACAGGTGAAGGGACTAAGAAGTAGAAATGGGTAGTTACTGCTTCCCATGTCTACGTACTACATGGGAATGTGCTTAGAAAATCCAGTTTTGCTTTCATTTCTGAACTTAATCTGTGTGCATTCTTTTATTTCTTGCCGCTGAAAGGCTACTTTGTGACTGCCATTGCATTAATACTGGATACTAAATGTTACTAATAAGGGCATGGAAAAAAACAGAGACTGTACCTAAGACTGTACCTAAATTCAAAATGAGACATTGGGTTCCCGGGTGCCCTTGACTTGGGATCAGGATTGGAGACTAGGGAAGCAAGGAGAGGAGCCCAGGACTGACTTATCTCCAGCCAGCACGGCCCCATTGCCTACAGGTGGAAATCAGGACACCCAGCATGGGAAAAGTCACCGGTGGCGGGGGGGCGGGGGATGAGCTTTCCTACCATTTTCCTGTGAAACCCAAATCGCTGTGGCACCCGGAGGACTCAATTCCATCTCTAGTGGTGACCGAGGGATCTAAGAGCAGCTGGCGCGAGGTCCACCGAGGGCAGGTGACGAGAAGTCACAGCAGGTGACCAGCAGGCACAGGGAAGAGTGGCCGAACCGTGCTCTGGTTCAGGGGTACAACGGATTAGTGGCTGCCAGGGTTAGGGGGAAAGTCGGGTGGAAGGGAAGTAGGTGTGGCCAGAATGCCATAGGAGGGATTCTTGAGGTAATGGAAATCATTTTTTAATTCAAATTATTTTTTATTTTTCAATGACAGTTGACATACAATGCTGCATTAGTTTCAAATGCACAATCCAGTGATTAGCCATTACATAACTTACTAAGTGGTCATCCCAATAAATCTTGAACCCAACTGACCCCACACATAGATATTAGAATATTTTTTACCATATTCCCTGTGCTGTACTTCACATCCTCGTGACTATTCTGTAACTACCCATTTCTACTTCTTAGTCCCTTCATCTGTTTCACCCTTCCCTCCAAATCCCCACCCCTTGGTAACCATCAAAATGTTCCCCAATATCTGGCCTGCACACTATAGGTTTTCAAGGTGTCACCACTGGGGAAAACTGGGTAAAGGAGGGGCTCTTTACATTATTTCTATAACCTAAATGCAGGTGAATCTATAATTAATGTAGAAGAAAACTTTAATTACAAAAAGATATTCTCAGCATCATAAATGTGTCCTTGAACCATCAAAATCTGCATCTGAGAGAAGATTAATTTGCCCTGGCTGGTGTGGCTCAGTGGATTGAGTGCTGGCCTGCGAACCAAAGAGTCGCTGGTTCGATTCCCAGTCAGGGCACATGCCTGGGTTTCAGGCCAGGTCCCCAGGAAGGGGCACATGAGAGCAACCACACATTGATGTTTCTCTCCCTCTCTTTCTACCTCCCTCCCTCTCTAAAAAATAAATAAATAAAATCTTTAAAAAAATTAATTTTTTAATTTTTTTACCTCGAAATGACATAAGATTTATAAACACATGTTGGCACATGACTACAAGTTAAGATGAATGATTCTCAATTCTACAGATGGCAGACTGGTGGACTCTAGTATATTAAACAGTAGAATCACTGAACACCAAATACATACATTAAACATAATTAATTAGAAACGTACAATGAGACCATCACAACGGTGTCTGATGAATATAATAAAATTCATTGATTAGAAAAGTAAACATAAGGTGCAGCAAGAGTTCTTTATCTGATTGTTTTCCCATTTGAAAAGCAAAAACAACTTAGGCAAAATGCCACAGAAATGACATTCAAATCGCACAATGGTTATTGTAAATATCTTGTTGTGGGTAGAACATTAGCTTATTGTGTTTTCCTGATATAAACATACTAACAAAAAATCCTTCAGATATTTGACATTTATGTGACTGATGAAGAAATGGGAAAAATGTACAATGTATAATTTGTTGGTAGACAACTCTAAACACTTTTGCACAATGAAAATCTAGGCCAGTGAGAAAATTCTGCAATAAAATATGCGTAATATAGGAGGCTTTAACATGACCAATTTAAGATGATTTTCTAAGGAGGGGCTGGCTGTACAAACTTGTATTTCTGGTGTCATGGACTTGTTACCACCGAGGACAGACCCAGAAGACGCTGCAGATTAATCCTGGCAGGCAAGGCCCCAGGGAACCCTCCCAGCGAAGCCAGGCCAAGGAATGAGAAGGGAGCCTTATCGCCCTGTAGTAAAGGACGGTGTTTCTGTGGGACATTATCTGTCATTCCGGTCACTAAACTGGAACAGAGAAATAACAGAACTCTGGAAGGCCTACAGAGGGTAGCTGAAATACTCAAAAGAACACAGAATCTTCCATATGGGAGGAGGGGATTGAAAAAATATTAATCCTAGTAGTAAAAGATTGAAAAAATAATAAGAGAAAAAGAGGGTTGGGTGGCCATACTGCAAATGTGTTCGTTAACGCATCACCGTCACTGGGTGGGCATCCTCCAGGGTGTGCCGGACAGTCCTTTCCTTAACTCTCTCTGGGTCAAAATTCCTCTCTGTCTGATGAAAGAAGGTAGGTTTTTGCTCTCAGATTTTCAAGGAGTGTAAAGCGGAGGGGAATAATGAAAAGGTCTCAGCCTGAGACAATATTCGAAGACACAAAACTACAAAGAAAAGCAAAATAAAACAAGATCAAGCTTGGTAAAGAGAAGTGTAACTATCTTGAAGTTCAAAAGGGAATTAAACCAGTAGGAGGAGGGAGAGAGAGAGAGACTTAAAAAACCTGTTCAGTTTTTCTTGACCCCAAATTCACTGTGAACAACCGTGAAGTGGAACACATAGTACGGCTATGAGTTTAGAATGAATTGTTAGGAATAAAATGACCACACCAAGAGAAATGGTGACCCTACTGTATTTTACCTTGGTGAGGATTGCAGTGGTCTGGAAAACATGCCATAAAAAATTGGTTAAAAAACAAAATGAAAAAACAATTAATGAGTTTTAATCGAGGCTCAATATTTTACTTCCACCTTTTACATAATTTTCTCTGTAGAATGAGTGATTAAAAATGACGAGAAGAGAGCATGTTGGATTATCAGGAAAACAGACCAGGTTCTAGAATTTCTGGGTGCTCATTGAACGTTAGTGACTCACGTCATCACTTAATCATTTTAGGATTTTGGTCAAAATTTTGCATCAGCCAACCTGGGGTAGGGGACGGATGGTCACAAAACACCACACGGCGATCATACAACATGCATGACAGTGGTGATCATTCTAAGAACACGGAACTGCATTCTGTGTCTGTCACCCACTATCAGCGTGGTTGGAAGTGTGTCCTGCTCTACACTTTTCTGTTTTCCCAGGTTCACGCTGAGAGGACGCTGTTCCCCTGACTTCTGCAGCTAGGTGTCACCTGCCCAGGCCCTAGCGCAGCTAAAAGTGATTTTTCAAGGAGACACTGTGAGAGAACTTGGCACCAATGACACCGTGTTCCTGGGTTACTGCAGGAAACAGAGTTGTAACGGGCCAGCCATGGCTCCCTGCGCATCTCCCCTCAAACTGGGCCTCGGGGTGTATTGGAGTGAGAACCACAAATCACTGGCACCATGGCACAAGCGGCAGCCTGATGTCCCCCTTCACACGAGAGCTTTAAATGGGTCAACTCGAATACATGAGCGCTCCATCTATCAAGGCAGCCCCCTCCCCCACCGTGGGGGTGTGCAAGGTGTGGTGCTCCAGTGACACCGGGGAGAAGCAAGGGCAAGACACACTGTGTGCACACCTGTCATTCCGGGCCAGACCCGCTCAACACCTTCCCGCTCCGCTGTGTCACTGTACTCAACCAGGTGTACGCTGTCTCAATGAAGTCCGTGCAACAGAAAAATATTCTAAAATAGGTCCCATAGAATACTCTGAAACAGTTTATATAAACATTCAAAAGCCTTCACTGGCATTTCGGTGCTTACTGCATCAAGGGTGAATTTTAAAAATCAGCCTAGAATTCATGATTACCTCTGATATGCACAAGTCAGCTTCTTCTAATCAGCTGCCATCACCCCCCCTCATGGCGCTTCACCTCCACCGTGCCGCTCCATTGTCTTCCTGCTAATTGCCGTGTTTTCTCTTTGCTCCTTTTCTCAGGCTGTTTGCTATAACCAGAACCATCCTGGCCACTTAAATCTCTTCCTAGCTCAACTCTATCTATCGCTGAAGACCCTACATCAACAACCACTGGCTTTGTAACTCTATTTTGAGTTACAAAAGCTAATCCGTTGTGTACCCTTCTGGCTCTGAAACACCACTGCCATGCAAAATACTTTCTGTTTTGCCAGACAAGAGTTCACACACTTGTGTTATTCTTATATGATACCCACAACATGCCGAGGAGACATTAACCATTTTTATGCATCTGCATTCCTTCAATCCAGATCTCTGCCTTAGACATGCCAGGCAGAATGCTCACTGAGCGTGGCGTAAATTAATACGTCAATAAATAATATTTCACCACTCACATCATGTTGAGCAGTTTAACGCTGGAGACTTTACACATGATACTAAACACATTTGAAGTTTAACCTATAAAAGGAAACGTTTCTAGGAAAATTACGTAGCTATTGAGACAGGTCCTTTGCTTTTGAAGTTTGGATTATGAGGATTTGTTAGTGCTTTTGTTTTGAACCTGTACAATGGTATCATCAACTTACAAGACGGCATCTCGAGAAAGGGCTCTCCCTCAGAACTGCCAGCCAGTCTACAAGAGTGTGTGTGTGTGTGTGTGTGTCTGTCTGTCTGTCTGTCTTTCCAGAGCGCTAGGAAGTCAGAGAGAACACACAACAAACCCAAGGAGAGGACGCCACGCCAGAATGCAGTGACCTGAGAAACGCATGCCCACACTCAGCTCTGGCCACTGCACGGGGGAGAAGGTCTGTTTTGAAAGCACTATCACGATGTTAAAGGTGAATTTTCAATTGGCCAGTAAATTCCCAGTCCATCTTAGAAAAATATAGGCATTACTATAACAACAATGACGATCTGCAAAAAAACATTTATTTTCACCCTCAGGTGAAAGTGTCTGATTTTTATTATGAACTCTTTACTTAGAGTTATTATAACAATATTCAATGAAAAGACATTTGTGGATGGTTACCATTCGGTCACTCAAATGAAACCAGACAGCTGATCCTCAGTTGTTAATTATACACATTAATTGCGAGGTATTAATGCTGATTCTGCCCTTTGCTGTTATTCTCAAGACAAGGGCTCAGAATCGTTTCTAAAGTGGGATCCCCAGTTGCTCAAGGGAACAAGTAGGTTCATACGCTGTTGTGCCCTTAACTTGCCGAAATTAGAAAAGACCCGCTGCTTCTTCATTTCTTTAGGCCAAACGCTTTGGTATTCCTTTCATGGGCTTTCACAGCCAAATTTTTTGAGAGCCATTTCTGGTTAGATTGACATATGACCTTTAATCTAAGTCTAATGTTTTCCAAAGACAGTTTCGTTGTAACGGAAGTCTTTTTTTTTTTTTTATCAGAGGTAAGTGTAACCACAGTATCAGTTTGTCAATAAAAAATATATTTTCTCTAGAAACTAAAACCAGCATGGGTGAGGAAAATACTCCCATCTATGTGCTATTCCTCCTTGTCTTCCCTTTTCCACAATCAAAGTGGTCCATCAGTTACAACTGCAGCACCATAAATCTATTTTTACTTATGACACATTATTGAATAAAACCCTGCCTTTATAAAAATAGGTTCTAATTGATATTCTTTCTAACAGAGATTCTAATGGTTTCTATGCAACAGAAACAATGGCTTTGTTACAAGTGTATCTCTTTGTACAACATCAAGCAATTCCGGATCTGACTTTTTTTGACATTCTTTCTTTCACAGACTATATACAGTATTCTCACACGTCTTTTAGGTTTTGAGCCAGCTCTAGCATTCTTCGGGTTTCATTCTTAATGAGCTAAATGTGTCTTTGATAGATGCCCACCATATATTTGTAAAATCATCATTTTCTTATATACAGTTTGAAATTTGTACTTGGCAAGTACACTGTGAACTGAGTTGTCCAGTGACAACGTATCAGTTCACTGTTCCTTACTTACTGTTTCTTAAAGTTGTTGGCATTTATCAAAACGTCTATCAGTAAAAAAAATTAAAAAATAAAAATCGACTGGGTTATGTATAAAAACTTAAAGAGCATTTGGACCAAAATACCCTACTTTACTTGAGCTACTATATGAGGCATTTTACAGTATTCACCTATATTTGAAATGTGCAGTTATGTAATTAATAGAAAGCAACACAAAAATACAGCACTTTCAATGAGCTTACTACAGAAAAAAGAAAACGTAGCCTTTGAGATTGTTGTGTTGTGACAAAATACACCCTATTAATGTTATACTTGAAAAAAAAATTTTAAGATTTTATTTATTTATTTTTAGAGAGAGGGGAAGGGAGGGAGAGAGGGAGAGAAACATCCATGTGTGGTTGCCTCTCATGTGCCCCCTACTGGGGACCTGGCCCACAGCCCTGGCATGTGCCCTGACTGGGAATTGAACCAGTGACCCTCTGGTTGGCAACCAGCACTCAATCCACTGAGCCACACCAGCCAGGGCCTATTAATGTTACATTTATGATGGTGGAACGAGGTATCCAGTTTGCGGTTTAAGTGCACGTGCATAAAGCGGGAGTACATAACAGGACATGCAGGGTGCTGGGGAGGAAGGAAGGGGCTGCGAGACTGGAGGGAAGGGACGCAGGAGAAAGGGAAGAGAACAAACTCTACTGTGATGGAAACACGAAAATGAAGAACAGCGCTTTAAAACGCGTCAATTCGCTGGGCAGTGGAAGACAGAGGACAGGGAATCCTTTCAATCGATTTCTTTTCCCTCACTTAACTGACCAAGATACAACGGAAAAGAAAAGTGGTTCCGCTTTTCCCGAGCATGCCACTTGTCCCTGTCCCTTCCATGGGTCTGTCTTGGCCTGCCGAGGTCCAGGGCGCACACGGTTTCCGATGCGGGATCACAACGGCCTGCCCGGCGACACAGGGGCCTAAAGCAACAGAGACTCCGCAACCACCCCCGCCATAGCCGAACAGCGCCGCCCTGCGGGCCGCTCCTTCAGAGCTCTACTCCTGATTGCCACGTCTAGGCAATTCACAGGCTACTTCGTGCTTTATTAATTCACGTTTTCTATAGGAAGTAACAGGAGATTTTGAAAGGAAGCCTCCTCCCCCTGCACCCCCCTCCCCCAAAACCTTAAATACAATAAAGAATTTGAAAACAGGAAATGCAGGCACCTTGGAAAATCAAAGTAGAAATAATTTGTTCACATTGGGCCAATGTACTTTCCATGTACTTTCCAAAATGAACTACAACTGACCCTTAAATGAGGGGGCTTGGGGGACTGACCCCACAGGTGGACATACACATATAATTTTTGACTTCCCCAAAACTTAACTACTAATAGCCTACTATTACCTCAAAGCCTTATCAATTACATAAACAGTCTATCAACAGCTATTTTGTATGTGTATTAAATACTGTATACTTCCATAAAGATAGAGAAAATGCCATTAATAAAATCATAAGAGAAAATGCATTTATGCCACTGTAAATATTTACTGAAAAAATCCACGTATACATGGACCCAGGCAGTTTAAATCTGTTATTCAAGGGTCAGTGTATTTACTGTTCGCGAAGGACCCGTACTTATTAAGCAGCTCTAGAAAAAAGTCAATTGTATGGGTTTATAATTATTTAAAACCTATGCTGTGTCTGGTTCTCAGTTCAGCTCTTTCAAAGACCCCCACAGGCGAGCTGTGCCATGGGCAAGGGTGGGAAACCTTTTGACTTCTAGAGAAGTACTCCATCCCTGAAACCTGCGTGGAATGGTCTGCCACTGAGATTTCTCACCATGCTAAACACAGGCTCCAATCGGGCTTGGACTTGGGAAAAGAAGAGACTTGCCTTCACTGTCGTGCGCAGCCAGGCAACTGGACAGACAGCAGAGGAACAGCTTTCACAGCACCCTGGTTTTCCCCGCTCTCATCAAGAGACTCCGAAATCCTACTACGATGAACACGGAGGGGTCAGAAAGTTTTCGAAGTCTCCCAGCTTTCAATCTCCTAGCACTCAAATAGAAAATTACCCAATTTCTGGTGTTCCCAAGACATGAACACGGTGCACGAGCAGCGGAAATCAGGTAAGTGGAATGGAAATATTCAATTAGAGACTTTGTAACCTGATATACCTCATAATAACGTCTCAATCGCTACTCAAGAAGAGTGGAGGTTATTTTACCTGTCATTCCTAAGAAGGAAGAAACTGAAGGCCAGTGTGTGAGCTTCTCAGTTCTCCCTATCTTTAGACACTGCACCCCAGAGGCACACCCCAACAAGTGGGGCACCTGTGAGTTAGAATTTCAGTTCGATGGTGGTGAAAGGGAACAGGAAAGCATAGTCTGTAAGATTTGTAGGACCTCCCATTCCTTTTTTAAAAACAATACTTCTAGTGTTTTTATCTTTCTTAAATTACAAAGAATACAGCATTCAAAAAATAGGAAGCATGTGAAATGTATACCAATACTGATACAATAACAATTTAATGGCACAAGTTCACTTCATCCTGAAAAATATCTAAATAACCAAGAACTGTTACAACCTACCCATCACCATGACCGTGCGGAGATTCTCCTTTAGGGACATTCTCTCAGTAACTCACGGATTGATTAACATCAGCAATTAGTCACAGCTATGAGGGTTGTAGTATAATCATTACCAATCTCTAATGAAAATGAGTCTTTACATGTTATAGGACATGGTGTTTTTAAACAGAATTTTTTTTCCCCCAAAGCAGGAGGATTCTCTGTTTCAGATCATGCCACAATTTTAGCTACAGAACAAAAAATGATCATCTACTGTACTTGAAGATAGAAGAATATAATTCAAAAGGAGTGTCAGAAACGCCCTACAAGCTTTACGTTTCCTCAGTTCTCGCAGCAAACGTATTATTCCCATTTTCCGGATGACTTTAGCAGAGTGCCAAAACCCTCTGCTCAACATCTACACTCCTTTTAAACGCGATCTATGTCCTGAGTCAGACAACCCGAATGACAGCGACCGTTTCTTTGCCCTGTGTTCTGTAAACTAACCAAAAAAGCAAATGTTATGAGAATAAAAAGCAAAACACCCTGCCAAAAGCATCCATAAACATTTGTGGAGCACAATTAAAGTCACAGACTCCCTGAAATGATTTTAGAAATTAATTCCTTAGCATTTCCAAAAATACAAAAACTTTCCCATGGCATTTTATAGCAAGTTTCTTTTTTTTTTTCATTTGGCATTAATAATCTTAAAATTATGTTCCAATTTGTCAGGCATCTCAACTACAGCCATTAACAAAAAGAATGAGCTATGAACATGCTTTCCTTAATGCTGCGTACAAACGGCAGAAGGCATCTCCAGGGCCCGATTATGGAAGAGTGTGTATTATTTAGGCCTCTTCTTTCTTCTTTGTTTTCTGTGGCCAGCACTCAAGGCCTTTCACTGCTGATTGAACAGTCTTTCCTCCAAAGACGGGCCAGGGAGCTGAATGCTGGGGATGGGCACTCATCCCACATGGTGTGGTGTGTGGAGAGCTGGGGTAGAGAGAGGAGGAGCCAGAGAGAGGGGCAGGATGATGAAGTGACACGTTTTATTAAACCCAAGAGCAACTGGGTTATCCAATAACCCAATTATAGGATAATCTGTGGATTACTTTTAACCATGCTATGTCGCCACTTTGAATGAAATAATGATGTCCTCATTTACTCCTGGGAAGTTAGCTTATTTATTTATCGTTGGATAATGTAATACAAGTGTCCACCGTTACTGGTCAGATGTGAGCTATTACATCAGTAAGTAAAAAACGGAGCATCATAAGGCACTGCTCACGGAATCAACCAATATATTGGAAAAGACCAGGTGCTCTAAACTAAGAAATTTAACGTGTTCTATTAGGAATGCAGATGACACACGATTTTTTATATTATACTCCTGAAGTTGCAATTCATGCTTTGAAAATATATTTTTTAGGAAATCAGGATATTTAACATTAACATGAGCATAAATAGCCTATCCATTTCCGTAGTGGGTTCATGCAATGGCATCCAAGGACATGGTCTCAGAAAACGGCAGCCACATCTCCCTGGGGAAGGTGCTGTTACTGCCCTGGGTGATGTATCACAAACATCCTTTTCCCACTCACACTTCTTCGTGCTTCTCACACACTTACATCTATTAATATGCACTGCTATTTCTGCCTGCACCTCTGTTTAATTTACCCACAAGTTGACCTAAATACAAAAGCACACTGGAAGAGAAAAATGGTAAGTTCTCTCTCCGCAGCTCTTGGCACTGTATTTGGGTCGCAGTAGACACTGGGTTAATATGAGGCAGGACTCAGCTTTCAAGAACCTCGCATTCCGTGGAGGAAGTATAGATAGAGTTGAGTAGTAAGACTCTCTGTACACGGCCGCGAGTGATTATTGCTCACATCATAGGCTGTAAGTATTCAGAGGAAGAAGATGGCTGTGGATAAAAGGCTCCAGGAAGGTTCCAAGAAAAGCTAGAGAACAGAGATAGATCCTGAAAGTGGGTAAGCGGTAAGGTATAGGAAAAGAATTTTAGATAGAAGGACAGCTGGCATCCACGGCTGACAATGAACACAGTATTTAAGGACAATCTATTTGGCTAGAATTCGGTGGAAATGGCTGCTTAAGGTAGGAAAAACAGAACTACTGACACGTGAAATGCGGGGATCAGACTGAGGAAATCACAGTGCAAAACTGAAAGGTTAGTCCTGATCCCGAAGATGAGCAGAAGCTTCGACATTCCCTCCAGCCCTCAGCCCGGAGTGGCCGTAACTGCAAACAGCATTCCGGGTGTGTCTCCCAGTGACCGGTGAAGGGCCAGCTCGGCCTTTCAAAATGACCTTGTACTTGTTGGGCCCTTCAAGAAATAGGACCAATGACTTCAGGATATTCATTTTAGTCTCTCCAGGTCAGATTTTCTGTCATATAACTGATATTTTGTAAGCCATTCTTCTGTAAATACACTGGATTACTTTTCCCTACACATTTACATTAGGCTTATTGGCATTTTTTGGGTAAAAAAAAAATAGCTTTCAAAGTGCTTTTTAAAATAAGAATCTGTCGGTTTGATTTTTCCCATCTACAAGAGTTGTCAGTTAACTGCAGACTCAAGGATGCCATTTGAAACATGTTCCTCCAATCACAGGTCCCTAATGGTACCACTGTTTGTTTGTATCAACATAGCTTTGGACAGGATCGGGAGATCTTTTCACCTGTCCTCTCATTGTTTATTTCTAAATCAGTTTTACATTCAAGTCAAAACAGTCAATCTAATTAAAAAAATACATCTAAGAGCCTTGGCTTGGAAACTTTTCACAAATATTTTATGTATATATGTATGTATGTATGTATGTATATACTTTTATTTATTTGCTTACTTGAATTTTTAATTGAATTTATAGGGGTCACATTGATTAATAAAATTATATAGGTTTTGGGTGCACAATTCTATAACACGTCATCTGTACACTGTACTGTGTGTTCACCGCCCCAAGTCAAGTCTCCTTCCTTCACCATTTATCCCCATTTACCCTCTTCTCCCCTTTCCCTCTGCTAATCACCATATTTTAAAAGTCTAGATCAGTTTCATTTCTTCTTGATTAACCTCAAACATTATTCTCAAGTTTAGACTAATTAACTTGTAAACTTTCTACAGGACTAAAAATCTCCTGAATTGTTTTTGTCAGTTACTTTCAAGTTTCAATGCTACGTATTTAGGTCCAACTATGAATTACACTTTCATTCTTCATTGTAAACTTTTCTTCTAAGCCATTACTTCTCAAACTCTAATTATTTTTCTTAGTCTTCATTTTGAAATAATATCAAATCCACAGAAAAACTGCAAGGGTAGCAGGAAGAACTCCCCCCCCGCTGGACTCCTGGGAAGTAGGTTGCCAACATAATTTCTAACTTCTCCAAATATTTTAGCATTTCATTTTTAAAAACAAGGAAGGACATTCCTCTACATATGCACAGTAACCTTCAAAATCAGGAAATTTATATTAACTACTACCACCAGTGTATTAATCTTGCTTAGATTTTGCCAACTGTGCCAATATCATCCTTTATGTGCAAAAAGACCCAGTTCTGAATCACATCATATCTAATTTTTATGCATCATTCAATCTAGAACAGTGCTCAATCTTTACTTCTATTCCTTGACATTTTTAAATCCCAGGCTAAATTTTTATAGACTGCCCATCATTCTGGGTTTGCCTTGTGTCTTTTCACGATGGAATTCAAGTTATACATTTTGGTGTGAATATCCTAGAAATAAAGCTTCCTACAGGTGGTGTTGAGATCCCTTGCCAGCCTTCTCCACCGTAAATTACTTTTTTCTCCATTTCAATTAATATTTTGGAGGGAGGTACATTCAGGTTATAGAAATACTCCATTTTCTCATCAAATTCTTCCTCACTAGTATTTTCTGGCAGAATTAATAACGGCCACACTGTGATTTGCTGATTCCCTGACCCCTTCTGCATTGCTTAGTTGGGATTCTTCTGTAAGGAAAATATCCCTCTTCTCTTCACGTATCACGCATGCTTTCCTTTATAATGGGACAAACTTTAGGATTCTCATTTTATTCAAACAGTTACAATCTGCAGTGGTCACCATTTATTTTCATGCTCAAATGTTTCCAGATTTGGTCAATAGCATTTCCCTTTAGACTAGCTCCTGTTTACTTTTTAAAAAATCTCATCCAAGCATATTTTTTTCCTTACTTTTTAGAGAGAGAGGAAGAGGGGAGGAGGGAGAGAGAGGGGGAGGGAAAAAAGGAGAAGGAGAAGAAGAGGAAGAAAAAGGAAAAGAGGAAGGAGAGGCCTGGCTGGTGTAGCTCAGTGGATTGAGCACGGGCTGAGAACCAGAGGTTCCCGGTTTGATTCCCAGTTGGGGCACATGCCTTGGTTGCGGGCCAGGTCCCCAATGAGGGCCATGTGAGAGGCAACCATACATTGCTGCTTCTCCCTCCCTTCTCCTCTCTCTGAAAATAAATAAATAAAATCTTAAAAAAAAAAAAAAAAGAAAAGAGGAAGGAGAAGAGAAGACAAGACATTGATAGGTTGTTTCTCACATGTGCCCCAACCGGGAATCAAACCCACATTTCCGTGTACGGGACAATGCTCCAACCAACGGAGCCACCTGGCCAGGACAGCCCCTTTTGTACTTTTGACACATCACCATCATTCCCGAGCACATCCTTACTTTCTGGCTCAGATAATTCACACACATCTTCTACTTTCCGTATTTCCACCCTGAAGTGAGTCGCTTTTTTCTAAGATTAGTGGAGAACAGTGTTCAGGACCAAGACCCAGAGTCTGGCGTGCCCAGTGCTCCTGGTTGTGACTGCTCCCAGGCCCTTCCACTGGATAAAACTGCAAATGTACTTATATCAACACGTATTTCTAGACTCATCTATATACACTGAGAACTCTGAAAAGTAGGTAGTTTCTAAAGAAGAATCAGAATTGATTCTGTAGTAAGACCTTGAAAGTCACACCCTACATTCAAGCCTATGGCTTCTTCCTCTCAACGCCTGACTCTAAATTGAGAGAGACCTCGATAATTTGCCTTTTTAGTTAAAGCGTTCATTAATATTTGAACTAGATTGGTAAATATTCTACTGGATGTTGAGCTTATTCTAGAGTTTCTTTCTTCTCATTAAACAAAGTCCTATTTTTATCTGAAGTGATCCATATTTAAATACATTCTCTTCCATTCAATTGAATTGCAAATTCAAGATAAACACAGCTTGAGAAGTCCACTGGCTACAAATGACACTCCTTCAAAGAGAAACTATTACTTCAGCAAAACTCCGAGGGAAATAAACACACGGTTCTGAGCCAAGGTAAGTAAGCACACATATCGGATGCAGTCTGGATTTAAAAGCATTCCTTTGTCAAAATTCTGCAATCTGACAAGCTTGCAGAATTCTGTTAGAAATTACATGGCTTGACATTTTTAATCAGTGCTTTCCTCAGGCTTTAGGTTTTTGTAAATTCTGGTGTTTTATAAGTAAAAAGGAGAAGGAGGAAGAGGAGAACGAGGAGGAAGAGGAGGAGGAGGGGAACATGGTGATTATCAGAATATAGACTATTCCTACCACTAACTGTATGACACATGTGTTAAACAAGGACTCACAGTTCCATTCGGCATGGCCACTTCCACTAATTACATAAGCCAGTGTAAGCGTGTCTCTGTTTTCTATACACGTATAACCGCGATTCTTATGAAGCATCTGTGTAAGTTTTTCCATTTGCCTTCATCCTTCCTTGAGAATGGGAACTGCTCTGCCTGTAAAACAGTCCTCAGGCTCCAACGCGAGGTGCAGGAAAAGAACGGAGAACAACTTTATTTTTTAAATCATCGTAACATTTGGTCTCTTTCTGAATCATTTTCAAATAAAAGCCATAAAAATATAGCTCACCATCTCATCAGATGTTGGAGAGAATGCAAGATTTAGAACCAATTGGTTCTCTCATTTTCTGCTCAGTACTTGTGTAGGCCGTGGGAGATGCTTACCTCCAGGGTTAACAGGACATGTCATCTTTTCTTATCATTACAATGAAAGAATATTTAGCAAGATTGCCTGTTCGGTCCCATGAAATAACAGAACAATAGAAAGTGAAAGGGTTGAGTAACTGGGTCAATTTAAAAGGTGAGACAAACCAAAATGAGGTATGTCCTTGATGGGTAATATTGGGTAGATATTTCCATCGGCTGAAATATTATATAGACATCTGTTGTCACAAGCCATTTTAATGAAAAGCAGGACTACTGATTTACATTTGTTTTATTTCATTAGAATTTTAGTTTTTCATTCATTTAACAATAGGGGATGGCAGTGTGTTGATTTTACTGTAGTATACTTTATTATTTCTAAAGCCTTTGAAGGTAATATGCATTTTCTGAAATGTTTACTTAGTGAATAGGGAGCATGATTTTTCCTTTGCTGCTATGACTGAAAATACATTTTTAGGTACTATACATCAACATAAACTAGAAACTGAAAAAAATGAATATGTTCAAATATTTAACATAGCCAGTATTTATATTTATGATCATTTTTGTTATATTATTGACTTTGATTACCTTTATAAGAGTAATTACAGAGAGCTTATTCATTCTATTCAGGTTATAGGGAAACAACAAAGGTGATTTTCTATTTTTCTTCACATTTTTAATACCATGACAAATTACTGCATTTGCTTGTATAAAGAAAATCATCACAAGAAAACACACTGAAATGACAGAAATATCATGTTCTCAGTCTAAATAGCATATTTTTGGATAGTATTTAGGTATTCCACTTTAAATCACCTTTCTAAAATTATTGCAGTTTTTTAATCAAAAATAAATTATTTTACCTCTTCCCTATAAGAAAATGAATTAGAAGAGCATGGAAAGGTATTTTAGACTCAGATATTTTCCATCTCATCAAAAACTTTAAAAGTCAAAATGCAGAAAAGATTTAGTTTAGAGAAAATAAACTGAATTGCTCTGTGTGGGAGAGAGAAGATCTCCTTTCAGAACACTTATTTTATATCATTTATTTAATTTATATACTTATATAATACTTGATCCTTTTGTATCATGCATTAAAAATCTTGGTTATAATATATAAATTACAAAAATAGCATGGGCTGCTGCCAGGAAAACCATTTGTAAGATTAAAAGATGAGATGGCTTAATTTAGTTTTTTCTTTCCGTTTTAAGCTTAGGAAATATTCCAACATAGAGAAAAGTAGAAAGAATAAAAAAGAATCACACCACACCTCTTAGATTTAGCGAGAATTTGTATTTTGCCACACATTTTAGATCATTGAAGAAATAAAGCATCGCAGAGCCTTGAAGCTCTTCCTGATATTTTGATCCTGCCCCAGAGAGATCAACTCCATTCTGAATCCGGTGTGCCTTCTCCATTTCTGTCTTTGTATTTACGGTTCACACTAATGGATTATTTAAATACACACAATGTAACTTTATGTTTTCAGACTCTACACTACTATCACCATGTGTGTGTCACTCAGCAACATGTTTTCCAGTCCCCACTCCCGTCAACAGATGCACAGACATGGGTGGCTAGCCACGGGGAAGGTGCTTCGTTCTACATGCTCCAATGTCCTCATCTACAAAATGGAAAACGAGCTAAAAGGTGTGGGCTGTAATGATGCAATCAAGTCCTGTGTGTGTGCATGTGCTAAAAAGCTCCTGGAATAAAGAGAAACTCCATCGATGTCAATATTCCTCAGAAGGAAATGCTTATGCACGAGTTAAATTCCTGGGTCAGTGAGTGTGAACGGCTCCAACCCAACCTACAAGAGAAACTATTCCTCCAAGTGACTGGACCAAAGCAGAGCCTCAGCTGCACAGGAGGGAAGGCTGCTCTGGCCCGCCTACCAGTCAGTATTTGGCACTGCAGGTGGTTCTGAGCCTGAAGAGACATCATCTTTCAGAAACTTGCAGGTTAAAAGGGCGGCGTAAAGACGAAGACGCAGTGGTGCCAATCCTTGAGACAGCCGTCTCTTGAGTCGAAATGATCCCACGTAGCATAACTCCACGCCTTACGGATGGTGGTGACCGTGAGACGCCCCCTTCTCCGTTATGCTGGAGATTACTGTCCCCTCTGTTAGATCTCTGGCTTTCTGATCCTTGTTCTCTCGTAGAGATTCCCTGCATGTGGAAGGAGACATCCCCTACGAGCTTTCCCAGCATGACAGCAAAGGAGATAAAGAATGGTAACTGGATGGCTGAGAATACTTGTATTTCGTCTCACACCTGATTTATATTTGGTTAGATATAGAATTCTGGGTTAGAAATAATTTTTTTCCTCTGAATTTTAAAGGTGGTACTGTCTTCTTGCTTCTGGTATTGCTGTTGAGAAGTCCAAAGCCATTTTGATTCACAATAATTCTTTTTTTAAAAAATTATTGATTGTTGCAGTGACATTGGTTCATACAATTGCATAGGTGTCGAGCATTTAATTCTACAATACGTTATCTGTGCACTGTACTGTGTGTTCACCACGTCAAGCCTCCTTCGTCACCATTTATACCCCCTCCCCCTCGGTAATCACCACACTGTTGCCTCCGTCTATTAGGGTTTTGTTTTTATGGTTTTATTTTCTTTTCCCTCAGGCAGCTTATGGAACCTTCATTTTATCCTGAGTGTTCTGAAACCTCATGACCATGTGCTTCAGTGTGGGTGTTTTTCATCCATTTATGGACATTTTTTATCATTTTGAAAACACACAGCCCTCCATTATGAAAAATAGTCTACAAATATTTTATAGATAAAAGTACCCCTATTTTCTCTTTCTAGAATTATTTTAATATTTTCCATCTCATTTTATTATTTTTCTTCTTATGTTTTCTATTTCATTGTCTTCTTGTTTTATTTGCTGAGTGATTTCCTTCCTTGGTTTTCTCTCTCAAAACTTTTACTATTTAAAATTTTTCTGCTATTATATTTTTATAAGATCTTATTTTTGATCTCCAAATGCAATTTATTATATTTTATTCTTACTAGATAAATTACTTTGTGATTTCAATCTGAAAACATTAATAATTTTAAGCCTTTCTTCAGTCTGTAGAGTTTCTATTTCTTATATTGTTTTTTTTAAACTTTTTTTATATATTTTATTTATTTATTTTCAGAGAGAGGAGAAGGGAGGGAGAAAGCGAGGGAGAAAGCAATGTATGGTTGCCTCTCACATGGCCCTCACTGGGGACCTGGCCCACAACCCAGGCATGTGCCCCGAATGGGAATCGAACCGGGAACCTCTGGTTCTCAGCCCAAGCTCAATCCACTGAGCTACACCAGCCGGGCCATAAATATTGCTTTTTTCTATCTCCTTTCTCCTCTCTCCCTCTCCCTCTCTCTCTTTTCCCTACCCAGTGTTACAAGATTTTCTCAGATAGTGTAAAGATTGGTTTGGGGACCTGGATTTCAGAATCTCTATGACTCTCCTCATGGACTGCTGAGATTTCCCGTGCATCTGGGGTCATGAGCGCTAGAATCCATGAAGAAGCTGCTGCTGGCGATAAAAATGACAGAGACATCGATGTTCAGGATACATTTATAGCTGTGGGAGTAAAATACTGTCTTGGAGAGAGGTGTAGTTGCAGAAGATGAGGGTGTAGCACCTTTTCAAAGAAGCCACATGTCAGGGTTTCCTTTGTTTGATAACCTACAGTGGTTCCTTCAAACTAACATGCATCACCGTGAGCAAATTCACACATAACTCCTTTACATGTTGGCAAAAGAATTAAGAGCTGTTTGTGTTTTAAGTTATCCGTTTAAAGTCATGTTATAGGAAAAGGATATTAAAAGTAGTTAAACCAAAAAACAACCACAAGGAGACAGATCTTTTTTTTTTTAAGATTTTTTTAATTTTTTTTTTATTTTTAGAGAGGGGAAGGGAGGGAGACAGAGAGGGAGAGAAACAGCAATGTATGGTTGCCTCTCACATGGCCCTCACTGGGGACCTGGCCTGCAACCCAGGCCTGTGCCCTGACTGGGAATCGAACCGGGACCCTTTGGTTCCCAGCCCGTGCTCAATCCACTGAGCTACACCAGCCAGGGCAGACAGATCATTTTTAAAATTAATAACTTACATTAATACTCATAAGATGATTAGGTTCCACTAGTACAAACATAGCAATTTCACTTAACTTCAGATATGTCAAATTGATATTCTATAATTGAGTATCTGAAAATAACCTAAGCTAAACAATCATTAAGTTTATTCTTGGGATAGAAAAAAACACAATTGTATGGTGTAATGGCAAAAAAAAAAAATCATTTTATATGTTACTCAGCAGAAATTATTCCCAAATGGCTGCAAGGTGTATTTCTATTTTTCATGTAATCGTCACTATAAAATTTAAACTGTGTGCAGCTAGAAAAATTGCTTTCCTAATTATCATAAAATTATGCTTAAGAATCCATCAAATCTTTAAAATCACCAATTTGAAGAGGAAACAACTTTCTAAAGAACTTTAATAGGAATGCTCAAGAAATAAACAATAACACTGATCTCTGCCTCAAACAACTCACCGACTCCTCTCCTGAAAAGGAAATACAGTGCAAGAGGAGAAACTCCAATAGGAAGATGATGTGGACTGTGGTTCAGAGAAAAAAAAAAGTTTTGGAAAACGGATTATATCTTAAACAAAATCAAATCCCAGCTCCCTTTCTACTTATGTTCCACAAGCTACAGTGTCACAGGCCACTTGTTTCTCTTCCCATCAATTTAACTTAATAACTTTTTTTAACCGTTTCCCACTAAGCCTTGTGTTGTTGGTTACAATAGTCTTCTCTAGGAAGGAGAGCATCCCCATGCGTCTGAAGCACTCTGCCTGCTTAGCAGCAAAAAATCATAATATGTGTTGGGGGGCAAAGTAGTTCAGCTACCTGATATACAGGGTCTGGCACGAATAACACCCCTTTTTACTATAAAATATATTTTTAAAGATTTTATTTATTTATTTTTAGACAGAGGGGAAGGGAGGGAGACAGAAAGGGAGAGAAACATCAATGTGTGGTTGCCTCTCACATGGCCCTCACTGGGGACCTGGCCTGCAACCCAGGCATGTGCCCTGACTGGGAATCGAACTGGGACCCTTTGGTTCCCAGACCGCGCTCAATCCACTGAGCTACACCAGCCAGGGCCCCTTTTTATTATAAAATATTTTATTACAAAATCATAAGCATGGAACACTATAACATGAGAACATCGCACTCAAGCACACCACATGACATTTTCGGTGAAATGTTCAAATTAAAACTATACACTCTGACACCCATATTATTACCCTACCGACCACGCGCAAGCAGCCCTTACTTCTGCCAGATCGTGACTGAGGCTTACTAAAGAGAAAGGGTTTACAGCACATCAAAATGGTATTGGTTGAAACTGAAAAACACTAACCATTTTCAGAAGTGGTCACTTGAAAACTTTTTTCTTTTCATCCAGAGCAATGAAACTGAAACCCTGCAGATGACTGCTGCACCCGACACCCAGGGGCGGACTGCAGCGTACCATTTTACCCATGGCGGGCGGAGTAGAAGTGAAAACTGAATTGCTAGCATGCACCGTTCTGATCTGCAACTTGAAACAAAGTGTGCAACACTTTCCTAGGATGGAGGAAAAAATAATAATTTATTTTAAAATATCCTTTGAAATTTCAAAGAGAAAAATCCTAGCACCAACGCATGTAAGAAGCCATACAATAATTATTTGTGTGTGGCTTTGTTGCTGATTATTGGCAATCACATTAGAGTAGGTCATTGTAACAAAAGCACCTCATGTGACCTCACTTTCTTTTGTGTATTGTTTTTAATAGTATTTGGGCTGGTTGTAGGAAAATATCGACTGTAAAATTATCACCTTGGTTGTCTTTACAAATACTTCTGGGAAGGACGTATCACTCCAGGATTTAAAAAAGTCGTCCGTGTAATTTTTACCTTCTTTCCGGCACCCAGAGCAACACATATGTCGAAGCATTTCTGCTTCCAAACACACTTTCTAAAGAACACCATCAGGTATTCATCCTGCATAGTGTTTCTGCAGTGTGGATGCATAGCAGACGCACTTGCAAGGAAGTTATGTATGTGGGTAATAGTGCCATTTCTCAGCTGGAGTCTTTTGCTTGATGTAACGCCTCATCCTAGAAATGAATAGTGTTTGCTGAGTAGAGAAAACGAACAAACACGCAGCTATCATTCAAGCAGTAACAATACATTTAGGCTAAAGCAGTAATTTCTTCCCCGCGAACACTTCCAGAGGCATTCGGCAGTTCATAATCACTTATCCTTCATGCCACTCACATGCCATCAGGCTCTGAATACACAAATCACCATAGCAACACAGGCGATGAAGAAACAGGATCACTCCAAGTTTCGTTGTTCAACGATCTCAGCACTTTTCCTGATTCCATACGTGCCCAGGTATTTCCACAAGAATAACTGAATGATTTTCATCATTACATGGCACTTTCTGCTTTAAAAGAACGTAGCTCTAGAGAGGTTTATGTGTTCTTAACTGTTCTGTTCATAACTTTTTTTTTTTTTTGCTTAACAACCTTGAAATGTTTCATTCGCTCTCCAAGTGTTCTCTCTCATGGCGATGATAACCTGATCATGTGGGGACACCCTGCCCAAGTGGGGGACCCCCACAGCGGGTCCGAGAGACTCATTCCTCTCCCTCACTGCCTTCCTTCTGGCTTTTGTGGTGAATGACAATGGTACCTGCAGATCACATGTCCTCCCTCCTTCATTTGAATTAAATTTCTGTTATATTATGAAGCAACTGCACATTTCAACATATTTTTGAAATTAATGACAGTCCCAATTAAATGCTTTACACCCACACATCATCTTAATTGCTGTGATCGAATCTCGATATTACAAAAACAGTTGCTTCATTTCAGACTAGGCCACCTCTAATCTCTTTTCTTTCTGACTATACTTCATCTCCAGTGAGCCTTAAAGAACTGGGTTTAACCTACGTGAACTGCATTTTTCTCTCCTGTTACACTGAAACATCTAAAAGGTAGAAACATTCATCACTGTATTTCCCGTAGAGTACTGATGATTTTGAACACAGATGATCTGCCTACAGAATACGAGAGAGAGAGAGAGGGAGAGAGAGAGAGAAGGAGAGATGTGAGGGACTACAAAGGAACTAATTCTTGGGGCCTGCCTGTTTCTTCTAAAATCTTACGACCCTAGCACCACCCTCAGCTGCATCCGTCTCTTTTAGCTGTTCTCAGCTGTCGATGGTCTTGTCTTAGAAGAGTATCATAATTTGAAAAAATCATTTTCCCTTTTAGTTGATGCATTTTCATTAGGAAAATTTTGAACTTTCACTACCTAAATACAAACAGACCACAAAGTGTTTTTGCCATTCAAACTTAAAAGAATATTTTTTTAATTTTTTTTTTTTTAGAGAGAGGGGAAGGAAGGGAGACAGAGAGGGAAAGAAACAGCAATGTATGGTTGCCTCTCACATGGCCCTCATGGGGACCTGGCCCGCAACCCAGGCATGTGCCCTGACTGGGAATCAAACCGGGACTGCTTGGTTCCCAGCCCGCGCTCAATCCACTGAGCTACACCAGCCAGGGCTCAAACTTAAAAGAATTTTCAAAAGTACAGTTGGTTCTTGAACAGCACAGTGGTTAGAAGAGCTTATTCTCCCCACTGCCCCTGCCCCAACGTCTAAACTCCAGGTAAACTCTGACTCCCCAAATCTTTAGTCATCCCTCCCCGTCTGCAGGGGACTGCTTCCAGGCCACCCGTGGACACCCAAATCCTCAAACGCTCTAGTCCCTCTTATAAAATGGCACAGAATAACGCACACACTGGACTCTCCACAACTGTGGATTCCCAAGGGCACTGAAAATGCTGGTGCTGAGCTGCAGCCTGTTTAACCCATGGTAGTGGAACCTGGGCATAGGGAGGGCCCGCTGTACCTTTACCGAGAATGAATCCACACGTCAGTGGACCCGCACAGCTGAAACCCATGCTGTGCAAGGGTCAACTGTAAGAGCAGAATGTCAGAATCCCATCGCTCTTTGGATTATATAATTGCCTAACAAACACACATTTTAGATAAGAAGTGTTTAATGATGAACGAAATTTTCTTGGCGAAATATTATGGGGATCCAATGAGAAGAGAACATGTTGATAGTACAGAAAAGAAAAAAAAATCAGCCACAGAATAGAGTAAAATACTCTTAAGCCTAACCACCGTTAAACCCGATGCGACAGTAACCCTGGCTAGATTATCTACTATTTGAAGTTGTAAATAAATAGAAACAGAGGCATGAACACAAGGAGCAGACTGACAGCTATTGGTCGGTGGGGTGGGGGTTCCGGATGACAGAAGGAGAAGGGATTAGCCAAAGAGCATAATACGCACGGAACCCACGGACACAGCCAGACAACCGTGTGGCGTCGCCAGAGGCAAAGGGGGGGCAAGGCTGAGTGAAGAGGTCGTGTTGGGGGGAAATAGGGACCTCAGCAATTATATCAACAATAAAAATAAGGGAAAAAGAGAGTAAATGGAGACAAGGAGGTAGAAGGAACTTAACCACAGTACCGCTTAAGAGGCTGCAGTGCAACCCCACCTACGCGGGGACAGAAGTTGGTTTTACACATTGGAAAGGCTCGCTCACATCAGTTACAAAGTGTACATTTGGTAGGAAATCAAACTGAGTGTTCTAGGCACCTCATTCATTGTGCCCAAATTTTGACGTGAAAAACACTAAACATCGAAAAGTTGACTTAAGGGAACAAATAAGCTCACGGAAGTTCAAATAGCATTACAGATAAGACCTCTGTAAATATGGCCTCTTTCCACTCTGCTTTTTATTTCTCTAAAGGACCCAAGTCAAGCCGAATATTAAATGTGGCTAAATATCTATGTGGTAGCTTTAATTTGGTATCAATATAAGCCAGGTAAACTTTTATTTTGCTAGGAACACTAAAAAAAATCGTTTTAGAAACAAGGAATTTTTTTCAGTATTTTGTTTCCCTTATGTAAAATACATATTTTGAAAATAAATGCCACATTCTTTAAAATAAAACTATGTTTATATTCCTCCAGCCTGCCAAGCTTACAGAGTTAAAGTATTCCTCCTTCTTCTCTCTCTCCCCCTCGTTCTCACTCTCGCTCGTTTTTCTGAAACTATTTCACCAAACACAAATCACCTTAATAGTATCGGTGTGTCCTTTAGAGGAAGACTATAATTACTTTGAGAGCGCAGGAAAAAAAGATCACTTTCCTCCAGCATGATTAGAAACATCCTCATGGAAATCCTTCAAGGTGAACTGAACTAATACACTTATTTTGTAAGGTTTCTGGACACAGAATCAACATCCAAAAATCAATTGTTATTCTATACATTAATAATGAACTATCACAAAGAGAAATTGAGAAAACAATCCCATTTACAACCGCATCAAAACCAATAAATACTTAGAAATAAATTTGACCAAGGAGGTAAAAGATCTATACACTGAAAACCATAAGTCATTGATGGAAGAAACTGAAAAAAGACACAAATAAGTGGAAACCCATGAGCCCATACTCATGAATCAAGAGAATGAATATTAAAATGTCTGTACTATATAAAGCGAACTATAGTTTCCAAGGAATTCCTATCCAAATTCCAATGACATATGTTTCATAGAAATAGACATAAAATGTCCTAAAACTTATATGGAGCCCAAAAGGCCCCAACAGCCAAAACAATCCCGAGAAAGAACAAAGTTGGCGGCACCACACTTCCTGATTTCAAACTATACTACAAACCAACGGTAATCAAAACATGCATGATCCCGGTGCAAAAGCAGACACAGACCCGTGGGGGCAACAATAAAGAGCCCAGAAATAAACCCTTGCACAACTGTCAACTTTTTTTAAAAAATTATTTTATTGTTGTTCGAGCACAGGTTGTCTGCATTTGTCAGGCAGCCAAGAATACTCAGTGGGGAAAGGATACTCTTTTCAATACATGTGCTGAGAAAACTGAATATACACAGACAAGAGAATGAACTTAGTCCTTTATCTTACAATACTCACAAAAATTACTGAAAATAACTTGAGGATTTCAATGCAAGGTCTGAAACAACTCCTGTAAGAAAGCATAGGGTAAAGGATCCTTGGCATGGCTATTAGCAGTAATTTATTTTTATTTTTTATCTTTTTTTTAAGATTTTATTTTTATGTTTAGAGAGAGGAGAAGGGAGGGAGACAGAGAGGGAGAGAAACAGCAATATATAGTTGCCTCTCACATGGCCCTCACTGGGGACCTGGTCTGCAACCCAGGCATGTGCCCTGACTGGGAATCGAACCAGCGACCCTTTGGTTCCCATCCTGCACTCAATCCACTGAGCTACACCAGCCAGGGCTAATTTTTATTTTCTGATATGACACTAAAAGTACAAGCAACGAAAGCAAAACTGGACCACATTAAATTACCGTATTTTTCGGACCATAAGATGCACCTGGGGTTTAGAGGAGGAAAACAGGAAAAAAAAATTTTGGAGCAAAAAATGTAGTAAAATATTTAATAACATAAATAGCATTCAGATTATAATTCAGCTACATCTGGACTATGAACGCACAAGACCAGGAGTGGGAGAAAGGAACGCGGGGAAGAAAGCAGGAGTGGCATTGAGAGGACTGCGGGGTGCGAGGTGACCAGCAGGCAGGTGGGACACCCGGGCTCGAACCCGGGAGCGTGCTAACAACAGAGGCAAACAGTGCCTTTATCCAGCGAGGCGAAAGTCCACCCCTATTTTTGGTACTGCTGTTGCTCTCTTTGCTTCTATTTCCCTGTGAGGAAAACCAACAAGCCTCACAGATCCTTGACTTGATTCCTGATAAGATTTCTTTTAAACAAAATTCTCTTTGGTCTGTGCGTCTGTCTTCCTGTGTTCAAATGGTCTAGCTGAGGATTTAGATTTGCATCTTGGACAAGCTTGGAGCAAAGTTAAACCTTTCCATCTGCTCAAAGGCATAACTGCTTTTTAAAAAATCTCCCAATGACATAAGAGGTGCCTGCCACCCAAACAAGTCATTTTCGTCAGGGACAATGCAGAACCCAGGGAAACCCTGAATCTTGACAGATAAAAAGTTCAAGCTTTTCAAAGAAAATCAGGCTACTGAGATTCAAGCAGACCCTTAGGGGTGGTTTGATGTGCTTTTTACTTCTGCCTCTGCAGAGGATGGAACCTGACTAGAACCTAAGTGACCCGAAAACATGACAGAAAATATATCCCAATCTATATGTAAAAATAATACGTTGTTTTCTTATTCTGAGCACTTACCAAAAGCCATTTTTTTTAACCAGTTTTTGTAAAGAGTTTTTTCCTCTGGTAAACTGAACTTCAGTATAACATTCAAAAATGTTATATTCCACATTATTTCATTCACTGCATGTGATCATAAATTTTTATCTTGCACATTTAAAGATATTCCCTCCTATGCCATCTTATCATGTGCTGCAGAAAGTGAACTCACAAAAAGATATGTTACTTCATTAATTTACTCATTTTCTCAACCACTAATGGAATGAAATGCTAAACCATGTAATTTTAGAACGCGAGAGGCATTCCGTGAGACAGTTGAGGCCTCGGGAACTGTACAGTTATGAAAATGTGAGCGAGTGTTCAAATGCACTGTTTCATCTATGAGCCTGTCACTGTTCTATGCTAGCACTTGGGATGCGGGGAGCGTTGATCGCAAACTAACAGTTGGAGCGGGCCATTTTTGCTAATGTTTTGTGTAAATGGCAACATTCAGTAAAATTAGGATAACTTTAGTTTTACATATTTTTTTTCAATGAAACTTTTTGTGATTTACTATAAAATGTATACTGAATTATTTTTCTTAAATTTTAAACAGACAAAT
>PVJI01020975.1:0-27966 GCA_004026765.1 Micronycteris hirsuta | reverse complement strand
ACTTGTCTTTCTACCTGTCTCCTTAATGAAACAGACAGGACGACTCCGGTGGTGTAACAGGAATCTTAGTACTGTGGAGAAATGTGGCCCTTTCCTGAAAGTGCCCGTTCCCCTATTTGTAGATTCCCTCATTGTGTAGTGAATTCCTCAAACAGTGAATGCTTCTAGCACCTAGGATTATTGTTAGAATTAAAGTAAATTTATATGTTTCTTTTAGCCTACTTGTATGGCTATCCACATATTTATTTAGATAAATACATATAGATGTATAATATTTGACTTAATATGATTGCTTCATAAATGTCAGCACTTTATAATTTGCTATTATTCATACCCAAACCTCTGTTTTTATTCGATTTCTATACCATGACAAGCTGTTTCACACCTAAGGCCTTTACACATATATTTGCTTTTTCTGGAAAATGTTTTGCTGTTTCCCCTCCACCCTCAAATGTTATGTTAACCATGGTCTCTTCTCTCTATACTCTATCAGTGGTTTTCAATCTTGCCTATAACTGGGCTCAGCTGTAAAGTTTTAAAGAAGTACAGGTGTCAGGATTTTACCTGGAAATTCTGACTGAGAACATCTGAATATTTATCTTTTTACCCCCCAAAAATGCCCCTCTACATTTGTATGAGTAACCAAAATCGAGAAGCCCTACTGCACTCTACACGGTTGCTTTGGGTGGTCTCATCCATGCGTATTTCCCTCCATCACCAGCAGACAGCCAGGTCACGATGGCAGCCCTGGTTTTCCAGGGTGATCTTTCTCCTGAGTGCCTCCCCATACACACAGCTGCCGCTACTTGGATGCCCAGATAAAGCTCACATTTCACATGCCATCTCCCCTCCGTCTCATTTTCTCCTTCTCCTATGTTCCCAGTGTCACTGAATAGCAGCTCAATCTATCCAGTAAGCTAACAAATTACACTGGAATGTTATTCACAAAGTAATATGATTCATGTGTAACAATAACCTCAAAGGAAATTTGGGAAGAAAAAAATTCACCCATAATTCCACCCGTTATATGCTTTGTTCACATTGTTATATGTACTTTTTTCAGTTGAAAAATTAGTATGTTTCTATGCTCTTTCTAACATAAATCAATTCATTGCTTTCCAATATGACAGATAACTAGGTCAGATAAACTTATATATGTATATAAATTTATTTATGTATAATAAACAAACCACTAAAATTAATTGGAAAGTGATGGATTATTCAATAACTGATATTGGGCTAAATGGTTAAGCATTTGGAAAAAATTTTAAATCATATTACCTTCTTATCCTCTATACTGTAATGAATTAAATACATAAACTAGACATAAATTCTAATAATTACATATAGTTTTTCTGGATTGGAAATATTTTTGTAGAATGATACTAAATCTAAGAGCAGTAAGGTAAAGAACTGATAGATTTGACTATATAGGAATTAAAACAAAAAGCTTCTGTCCAATAAAAATCATCAACAATAAACTGCCAATAAACTGGTAAATACTCTTAACATTACTATACTTTTTTTAAAGGTTTTATCTATTTATTTTTAGACAGAAGGGAAGGGAGGGAGGAAAAAAGAGAGGGAGAGAAACATCAATGCGTGGTTGCCTCTCACGTGGCCCCCACTGAGGACCTGGCCTGCAACCCAGGCATGTGCCCTGACTGGGAATCGAACTGGCAACACTTTGGTTAGCAGCCCGCACTCAGTCCACTGAGCTACACCAGCCAGGGCACATTACTATACTTTTTAAGATTTAAAAAAAGCTCATATAAGAAGAGCAGGTAAATCACCATAGAAACATGTGAGAAATCAAATATGCAGATATATAAAACTAATCAAATAAGGGATATGTTAAAAATGAAATTAATTTTTTTTACCAATCAAATTGGCAGATGAAAAATGGGACAATAATTCATATATAAAGAAATGTCCATTGCCATAGTCTTCTGGTGGATGTGCAAATTGGTATGACCTCTGCTAAGAGCAATTTGACATGATGTGTTGAAATTTAAAATATACCAGTATTTAATTATAATTTATTTGTAGAAGTTTATCCAGAAATAGTTGGACAAGTGAAAAAAATGTATGTGCAATAATGTTTTTCAAACAGATTTTAAAAAAAGTTGAAATAAATGTATTATATTAAAGGATTGTATTAAAATATCTTTAATTAATATTAAGTAGATGTAATAATTTTACAAAGAATGAAAAATATCCATCTTAGAAGAAACAAGCAATCAGTGATGTTTTGGTTCCTGTTTAGGAATTAATAACTGTGAAATACTCTATAATGTTCCCAAGGATTTTTTTTTTTTATGCTTTGTATGCTGGTTTTATTGCATCCTATTATTTATCTAGATTTTCTGTGTTTAATCCAAGGGAAGATGTGGCCTTTGACTAAAAGAGACCCACATCATGTGTGAGAAAATAGCAAAATGTGGGAGAATCTTCAGCTGCTTGTCCATGGGCCTGAAAGCAGCTACTTTCTCCAACTGCCCAACAACTGGGGTTGACTAAGTGAGAGAGAAGATCTTGAATTTGGCTGCCAACATCTCTGATGACAAGGTGGTGTCACTGGGGACTTGCTTCAGGACATCACAGACTTACAAATTCTGTTTGTCCATCATAACTCTGGTTACCTTGCACCCTTTGCCAAGAACGAAGTGTGGATAAACCCTGGAGCAGGGCAGTCCTTTCTGTTTGTCTGCATGGAATAAAATGTTGAAATCTGGACTGGGTCAAATCACTGAAATACTTCTCAGTAACAGGGAGTGATAGTGGACTGGTGGGTGCTTTGGTGTGGCAGCAAAGTCTGCCCAAGGCTGCAGGACAGTAGACCTCATGGCCACTGTGGTAGTTCATCAAGCAGACACTGGGGAATATGTGAGACCTGAAGGGACGCTGACTTAAAATGACATCATCTCAAGGACTTATGGCTGTATGGAGGGGTCTAGCTCTGTTTCTTGTGTCTGTGTAGGTTCCACCATCATGCTGAATTTCATCGGCACTGTGACCTCTACAGGGACTTCTTAGTTTAATATACTCTCTATTATGGACAAATGCAGGCTGGATACTTATTAAGCAGAAATGGGTCAAAAATGGAGTATTGGATCTTTGTGTTTATCACTAAATAGAATATTGTGTTTTATATTTCAATCATATGGCTTCTTGTTTTGATAACAGGTTCTAAATGATTGGAATTGAGGACAGGAATAGCTTATTATTATCTGTGATAACACTGTTTTCCAAACTCATAATAAGAACAAAATATGTTCTCTTATTTACTTATTAATACTATAAAAGATACATATTGCTACATCAGAAAGTAGGCCATGTCTGGGATTTTATAAATGAAATTTAAATAAAATACTAAGAGTAATTTATTCAGCTAATATTCCTTATAGTAAGTGCCATGTGGTATGGAAGTTAAATGCTAGTTCTAATACGTACTAGCTATATGATACTTTAGATGAGTCATTAAACTATAATGAGCTTCATTTTCTTCTGTTTCAAATACTAGCTTTAACCATTTACCTGGGAATGGTTTTTAGAATTAGAAATCATGATTGTAAAACACCTAGCACAGTGCCTGGCAAATCACAGATGTTGAATAAACAGTAAGAATTATTTTTATAGTGCATATACGGAGTGTTTCTGCTACTAAGAGTAGGATCTAATGAGTATAATTTGATTATATTATATTATTTTGGTTTTTCCAAGCTGTTTTCTCAATCTCTCTTTTTCTTAGATGGTGTGATTTCAGGTTGAATGTTATTTTCATCACCTTGGTTTCCTAAAACATCTTCCTTATGAAACTTTACTTATCTTACTGGACTGAGCAAAAAACCCTAATCCAAGGCCCGGAAATCATTTACCTCCTTCATTCTTCTTCATGACTCCCGACATCACTTTTAGAATTACTAAAATATTATAAAAAATGAAAAACATTTCACAAATTTTTTTTAGGATTTATTTATTTATTTTTAGAGAGAGGGGAAGGGAGGGAGAAAGAAAGGGAGAGAAACATCAATGTGTGGTTGCCTCTCACATGGCCCCCTCCGGGGACCCGGCCTGCAACCCAGGCATGTGCCCTGACTGGGAATCGAACCGCAACACTCTGGTTCGCAGCCTGCGCTCAATCCACTGAGCTACACCAGCCAAGTACACAGACAAATATTTTTAAAAACTACCCATATTGTAAAGCAATTTCTCCAATGAATACACTGCTTATTTTAAATTCTAAAGGTGACATCTCTAAAAATATAATATTTTTCAACTTCAAAAAATATAATACATTTCTTTACCAGAAAAAATAAAATAAAGTACAGGGTTGTTCAGCCCTGAAATAGAGATCTTTCTTCTGTTGTAATGTTGGTAGCAGAAGCTAAAAGTTTAGAATATTGTTCTATCAGACTGCCCTCACCGTATATGGTTCGATAATGAAAAGGCGAAAACATGGTTAAGTTTCAAAGACTCATTTAATTTCTGCATTCATTTTCTAGAAAGAGAAAAAGTGAGGTAAATAAAGGGTGAGTTGATATAGATTTCTCTAATACATGATGGGTGTTGTGTTAGGTATTTGACATGCCTAAATAGTCATTCAGTGTTTGGACTATGGTCACATTTAGGAAATGGGCATTATCTGCTACTCAACCAGTAGGAATTAACTCATTAGGCGTATGCCCATGAAATCCAGAAATGACTTTCAGTAACTACCAACTGCAGTCAAAATAAAATTTCTGCAATAGATTTTTTGGAAAGGCTTATTTTTGCACTTATCTAAAGGCGGCACGTGTTTTAATTGGCAATTAAGGCATACCTGACCCACTGTGAAATCTGAGGATGACACCTGCGAACAGGAGCAGGTGGAATGCCTGAGAAAACCCACTTGTTCTTTTAATCTGGACCCTAGGAATTACACAAGGTGTGTGTCAACTTCTTTTGGAAAACCTGAGTCCTTTAGCTGTATTTCAATCGAACTCATTCACTTGACCCATTTATTCTAATTGGTATTACTTTGAAAATTGCTAAAAATATGAAAATACTAGTAATTGCCTCATTAATATTCAAGGGACTCCTGGGAGAAAGTTAAATTCAACAGCTAGCTTTTTCTGCACAAAGACTCACAAGAGAGTTATCTAAGTTCGCCTCACAAGTTATTCATAGTTGTATGGAAGACCCAAATATAAGACTTAGAATAATGCTTTTTACGTCAGTCATGTCACTGAGAGTAGGCTGTATAAAGCTAGGTGAAAAGTTGATGAAAATACTTCTTGATTGAACCTTGGCTTCTCTTCTCACCTGCTTCGTCAAGTGTGGATTCCTTTCGGCAGCAACCACCCCAGCAATTGAGCGCTAGCAGCTATCAAATCGTGACACTTTGACTTGAACCAGCGTAAAGGCTTCTTTGAATCTTGTTTCCAAATCTGTGAGTTAAGGATAATGATAATATATACCTCACACGGCGATAGTAAAGATTAAATGAAATAAATAACCGATGATTAGAAATCAATCTAAAAATTTAATTTCATTTGCTCCCATACTATTGGCCAAAAAGTTTTAAGACTAGGCAAATAAAAGCCTCTCACAATTATGGAATGGTCACTTCTGAACACTCTTGTTGGGGCTATACATTTGTACAATATTTTGAAAGGCGTTTGGCTGTATATTTCCAATCTGCATCTTCTTCTTCAATTCATCATTTTACTTCTCTAATTTTACACTACAGAAATCAGGTAAGGAAATATAAGTAGTATCATTTAAATGTCCATAACTAAGAGAATGGTCATATATATTAGAATAAAACCAAGATATGGCATTCTATACAGCTCTTAGGAAAAAACTTTTATACATCTATATGTCCTGATTACTGACTTAGAAGATTGTTCCGGATGTATTATTGGAAGAAAAAAAAAAACCCTAGTTACAGAGTAACGCATAGAGGATGATGCCATGTACGTTGAGAAAGAGAAGGAAAGAAAGAAGGAAGGAAGGACAGATTTTGTGTATAGAGTCTGGAAAACATGCCATAATATTGCCAATAACTAAGCTTTACAGTGGTATTGGCAGAAGAGTTTTGCCATTTATTATATATAATGTTACAAGGCAGCAATTTTCAACCTTTTTCATTTCACGGCACACATAAACAATTATAAAAACTCTGCGGCACATGAAAAATATATTTTTTGCTGATCTGACAAAACAGGCAAATGGGTATGATTTTGATTCATTCACACGAGATGGCTACTGTTGTGTTGGCTGTTGTCTTTTTATCTGACAGTCTCAGGGAAAACAGGTCAGTGCCTCTGACTAAATAGTCAGGGACTGCATGTTTTAAACACTCCTGTGGCATACCAGTGTGTCATAGCACCCTGGTTGAAAATTGCTGCTTTAAGTTTTTTTTTTTTGGGGGGGGGTAGGGAACATGTACTACTTTGGTAATAAAAGTATAAAACAGTGAAGAAGAAAAAATAAAATAAATTTGTAATGGCACTGGTCATTCAATAATTCTTTCTAGTTTACTTTTTTTCTCATTTTGAAAATATTTTCCTCTACCCCCTCTCCCTCCCTCCCTCTCTCTCTTCTTCCACATAGTTTATTTTTCTGTTTTTCAACTGTAATTCAAGCCAGATTATATTTCAGCCCTTCTCAAATTCTTTCAAATTCTTTTTTGCTCACTGAGAAAAGTCAAGGTCCTTAATAAGTCATTTAAAGCCACCCATACTCAAGATGATGTGATTAAATAACACATGATGAGTATAATTACTTCAGAGAAATATGAATGAATGTAGAAAAATGATACAATTTTTGTAGGCATTCTGTTAATTACACCATGCTCTTCATTCTCCTTTTGTATTCCTATCATCTTACTATTCTTGTAATTTGGTAAAACTCCATTCAACCCATGATGGAGCCTAATGAATTCCACAGCCTTCCGACACAGACATCTCCTCTTATACCATAAACGTTCTATGAAATTGTCACCCCTTGTCCATTCTACACTTAAAGCCCATATAATAAATTATTATTAAAAGATTATACAACTGCTTTATTAAAAAGTCAAGGCATTTGATAATTATATGATTGAAAAAAGCAAGAAATGCCAATCTGTCTCACTTGTGTACTCATTGTGTTGATACGTGGCACAAGGACCAAGGACCTGTTAAGTGGCACACATCCCTCTAGGGCAGGGGTGTCAAACTCATTTTCACCGGGAGCCACATCAACCTCGTGGTTGCCTTCAAAGGGCCAAAAGTAATTTTAGGACTTTATAGATGTAACCACTCCTTAACAGTTAAGCGAGAGCTCGGCGCTGCCGCCCAGTAGAAACAAGGTGCCGGGTGGGATAAAATAAGGTGGAGGGCCGGGTTTGGCCTGCGGGCCTTGTGTTTGCCATCTCTGCTCTAGAGTCTGGTAGACAATAGTGATTAAGATTCCTGCTCTTTCTGTAGTATTATCGATTATTCTTTTTCCTTTCTTCCAGCAACCATGTACTGATTTTCCTTTGAGGCAGGTAAAACTACTTTAAACTACATATTTGGGTAAAGCTCTTTCCATACCTAAATCAGGAAGGTGGGAAGCATTGGGGTGGTCTCAGAGAATTGAGGCAGTTATAGTCAAAGATGGGCGTGGGATCCACATCAAGAATACAGTGCTAAACCGAGGACTTCTAACAGAGAGAAAGGAAGACTCTTTCACATTTCCACTGAATATGGACTTTGAGGGGTTTGACTCTGGGACTGCCAAAAAGCCACTTTGAAAATCTGAGCATAAAGTCAACATGAAGAAAGAGAGAGAGAGAGAGAGAGAGAGAGAGAGAGCGAGCTTATACCCTGTTGACTCTGGACCAAGTCACACCTGAATCCAATAATGTCTCAGGGATTTTCCAATACTGATATAATGAATTTCCTTATTTGCTCATGCAGGCTTCATAACTTTGTAGTGTATGATTTGAATCCCAGAGTTCCAATGCAATACACTATTTTGTTAAAGGTAGTAGATTGTCCCATTATTTTAAGCATTTGGCAAGGGAATAAAACTAGCTGTAATTTTTACAAATGTCTATATTCACAAAAACCTGGGACAATTGTCACAAATAATTAAGAAAATACTGAGTTTTTAACCCTTAATTTTCAAGCATTGGTGGCTCAGCTGGTTGCGGTGTCATCCCTGACAGCAAAAGACTGTGGGTTTGATTCCGCATCAGTGCCCACGCCCAGGTTGTGGCCCAATCCCTGGTCTGGTCACGAATGAGAGGCAGCGGATCAATGTTTCTCTCTCACATTGTTGTTTTTCCCTCTCTCTCCCTCTTCCTCTCCTCTAAAATCAATACACATATCCTCAGGTGAGGATTTAAAAAGTATGTCAAAGAATATGTGTAAATATTTACTGTTTGCTGTATGCAGAAGTATTAAATGTCTTCCAGTGGAGACGGGGTCAGACATGCCTTTGTGATCCAATCAAAGAAACAACCCTTTGTTTTCACTGTGACTGGTGACTGTAATAATCTTTACTACAAACAGGTAATGATTGCACATTGCTGGGATAATCTTTACACCGATGTTATTACTAAAGTAGTCCCACAGACAGGACTAACAGCGAGGGATCCGTTCAGGATGCAGAGTTGGGAGCATTGCTTTCTTCTGACCACGGGCAGAATTCTGCACTCATTCATTTTGGGTGTTTGTTTCTCCTTTGCACGTGGTACATGTTCAGTGCCTTCATCAAAGTAATAACCATCATTATAATCAGTATGAGATCATATTCACTCGAGGTGTTGAATGCTAGCGTTGCCTTTTTAGAATGTATGCCTTGTACTTTAAAAAGCCATGATATAGATTGAGGATAATTTCAGTAAGCTGTGCTAGCGTAGATGGTCTTTTATCTGTAGGAGAGCAGGGTCAAAAGATACATCATATTAATAAAGAAACATTTAACTCTGTTCAACCTTTGTGATGACAATTTATGTGGTTTTCAAAATTTAAGAAGAAAGGCAATTTGAGACGGAGACCAATTACAAGATCTCTGTCCTCTAAGGAGAGAGATGATCTTGAAAGGCATTTAAAGAAAGAATGGAAGCTACTGAGAATCTAATTTTAATAATCTAGGCATTACTTGACTGGGGACCAGTTCGGTGTACTCACTAAATATGTAGCGAGTGTCTAAAGCTGCAACCGTTCAAATGATTTGACAAATTTGAAAAACTAGATTCAAAATGTGTGCCCACTCAGAAGTCTACAGTGAATAATTTAACGCCATGGTCATCCCTAGAAATTTCGGGAAATATCACTGTTTTGAAAATGTTTATTTTTTTGTGTGTGTTCCTATTGCCAAATTTGGAAGAAATAAACTGGCAATATCACATTAACATATTTACATGATGAGATATGTAGATGTAGTAGAATTTTTGCAGATGGTAGAATTAGAGAATATATATATTGAACAGGAGGAAGGCCTGATATTTGAAATGTCAGACACGAGACTATTTTTGAAATAAACTTTCTGATTGTTTATTCATTGAAAAGCTGAGGTTCTTTATTAAAGTGCTTTACATATTTATATCGAGTACAGATATGTAGAATGTTGAAAATAAATCTTTACAAGAAGGTGAAGTGACAGACAATTCAAGGCATATCATGTGCATGTTCCACTTGCCAGGCACTTCCCTAGCCGTTTTGCCATTTTTCAAGTTCCCACAATAAAGTTACCATCCCATCTCACAGATCAGAAACAGAGGCTAAAGAAGATAAATTACTTACTCAAATGTCCATCGATAGTGATGATCTGTCCAAAGCAAAGTTCGCTTTCTAATCTTTTTTCTAATTTTTCTGATTTTCTCATCTTTTAACTTTTTAATTTTTCACTGTATTCCATTGTGCACTTTCAGATTCTTGTTACTAATATGTTCGTTTTCTAGTCTGATAGCTCCTTCGCCTTCTTAACCATTAAACAATTCTAATTCACATTCTTCAAGGATCTCTCCAAAGAGCTGAGCTCTAGTTCTTCGTAACATTCTATAGCTAGGGTTCCGAAACACTCCCAATTGCAAATGTTTTATTTTATCTCTTGACAGCCAGGATACAGAAATGCAGAATATTTCAGAGATAGTAATAGTGATAATACCAGCCAAACTAGCTAAATCTTCAAAGCCCTTACTATGTGTCAGCCATTAGACCAAGGGCTTTACCTGAATTATCTCATTTAATCTTCATAAAAAAATCATACAAGTTAGTTAGTTAAAGAGGAGGGAACTGAACTTAAGTAAATTCCTCAGGATAACCCAGAAAATGGTGCAGAGCAAGTATATGTCCATGTGGAATTTGTCTACAAGGCAAGCACTATTCATACATGCTCTGTCTCATTGGAGAGGACCTGCCTCTATGTATTCATAGTTACCTTTGTGATACGGACATTTAGGAGGCTTTGCATAGTTCTGTTTATTTCCTGACCCAAAAGAAACAAAACTTACCCCAAATGTTCTGCAACTATTTAGTTCTTAGCAGTTTTCAGTGTCTGAGAAACACAACTAAAATAATTGTATCCAGTTTCTTAAATATTCAATATTTGATTTCCAGTTCTTAAAGCTTTGTTTTCAATTTTAACTATAGAACAGTTGTGTCACCTTAGAAATTATTTTTAAAAATATGCATTGTCCAGGCAGCTCAGTTGGTTAAAACATCACCCCCACAGGCCAAGGTTGTGGGTTCAATCTCCGGTCAGAGTACACACAAGAATCAACCAGTGAATGCATAAATAAATGAAACGAAGCCCTGGCTGGTGTAGCTCAGTGGATTGAGCGTGGGCTGGGAACCAGACGATCCCGGTTCGATTCCCGGTCAGGGCACACCAGACGATCCCGGTTCGATTCCCGGTCAGGGCACATGCCTGGGTTTCAGGCCAGGTCCCCTGTGAGGGCCATGTGAGAGGCAACCATACATTGCTGTTTCTCTCCCTCTCTGTCTCCCTCCCTTCTCCTCTCTCTAAAAATAAATAAATAAAAAATCTTAAAAAAATAAAAAAAATAAATAAAAAAATAAATGAAACGACAAATCTCAGTCTCCCTCTCTCTCTTAAATCAATAAATAAAATTTAAAAATATAATGAAATAAAAGATATGCACTCAGATGATGTTTAAGTTTGATTTATGAAAGAATAGCATTTTAAAATGTAATAGACATTGCAAAGATGACTTCATTTTATTTATTTATTTATATTTATTTACTTTTAGAGAGGGGGAGGAAGGGAGGGAGAGAGAGAGGGAGAGAAACATTGATGTGCAAGAGAAACGTCGCTCTGTTGCCTCCTGCACGTGCCCCAAATAGGGACCAAAAACACAGCCCAGGCATGTGCCCTGACCAAAAATGAACTGTGACATTTCACTCTGCCAGCTGCCCAACTAACTGAGCCACACCAGGCAGGGCAAAGATGACTTCATTTTAAACATTTTAAAATGACTCATTGAAAAAGGAAAAACATTTGGAATAAAAAGGGAAATTTAACAGTGTGTGTTGTTAGCTGGTAAAAAAATAGTTGTCTAATTCTGGACAAATCCTTTATTAAGTACTTCACAGTGAGACTATAGAAATACAGCATCTCACCACCCTTTGTGTCTGATATTTTCCAGTGGCTCATAATGCTAATTTTGATGTAGAAAGTTAGTATGCAACAAGCAACAGAAGCTACTTTTTCTTCTCTTCTTACTCTAAGGATCTAATTCACCACATTGCCACCCATAAAGATAGGCACACATACCCGAAAAGTATTAGAGAGGTGGGAAGAAATGCAATTCACGTTTGCTGCTCTAGATGGATTCTTTTTTGCCTGAAACAGCTAAAGGCAATGGTGCTGAAGCAAACGGTCTCACATTCATCTATAGTCTTTTTAAGATATAGGCAATTAAAAGTTTTAAAACTTTACATATGCTGTGTAAAATTTTTAAACACCCTGCTTCCACAGGAGAACACTGGAAGAGTCCCAAGATTTCCTTTCAAGAAACATCATATTAATATTCTTGTGTATTTGAGATTTAACATTTCATATTCTTTCCTCTGCACCTTTCATTGTTCCTATTTACAGCGCACCTGAAACACATCGTGTGATTGGCAGAGAGCCCAGATTTTCCGTTTAGGAACAGTTTGGTGATTTCACTTCTTCTTCCTTTTTTTTTTCCCAAGCAGCAGGTGCTCTACATTGTAAACAATGCCAGTCGCCATAGTATTATTAGCTTTTGAATTTTTATTACATTCTTGCCTCCCTACATATTTTAAACTTCAGTGCAAGGAATTTTTGGCACCAGCTCAGAAAGCTTCTTATTTCATAAGAAAGATAGATTCCAGCAGATAGAGTGCTTCATTGTCATTTATAATTAGAAAGCATAAGATTTACCTAATCATAAAATCACCCAATATTTTCAGGTTTGTTTCTAATTTTTGAGGCAATACATTCACATCTGTCCTGTGCAGAATGCTAATTCCCTTTCAGTGCACTACTTTCACAAAGGTTTAACCCTCCCCTTACCCGCTAGCTAAAGACAGCTCTCCTTTGGCTTATCCTCTGTGAAGGTTGTGGTTAAAAGCTAGTGGGGTTTGTTTTTTTTTAAACATTTCTAAAATGGCTCAAGCTCATAAGAATCGATGCATTCAATTGAGTTATTTTAACAATCAATGTGTATCACTGCATGATCAATTTAGCTTCAGCACTCAGCATGAAATAAGGAGATGGCTAAGGCAATACAATTGATCATGCTTGTTGCCAAATGTAATTTATTAATTCCCAGCAATGGTGACCAAGCACTGGGCAAGAAAAGTGTTTTGCACATAGCAAGTGCTCAATAAGTATTTGTCAAAAAAAATTTATAGATGAGTCAAAAAATTTCCCCACTGTCTTAAGAATTTAAAATTTAATTATCTATAACACATGTATTTATAACAAAAAAAATACATCCAAAAATCACTTCAAATTGCTCTTGGAAATACTAAATTAAGCCAATTCAAAATGAATGAGCCAGTTAGGTGACACATTGCAAGAACTCCTGTGTGTAACTGATGAAAAACAAGAAATTATTTCCAGCCCAAAGTCTAGATATTTATTTCATTTTCTGAGATGAATTTTAAGATAACACTTAGGATAAATAATATTATTTTCCCCCTCCAGTTGTGAGGGACTTTCCATTAGCTAACCAAAAGAGAGAAAAAAAAAATCAAGCTATTTTAATTCTACAGTTATGATCTTTCCCGTTAAACTGCATTTAGAGCTACATTTTTTCCAGATCACTTCAATAAGTGAAAGCCCAACAGAGAACAGATGCAAATATAAGAGCAATAAAGGATGAAAAAAATTAGAAATCCTTTGTTCTCCCTGCAGATTTACATCCGTAAATCTATTAGCATTATTTTCCTTTCGTCTTCTCTCTCTCTTTCTTCTTTTTTTTTGTTTTGTTTTGCTTTTGCATCCCAAGCCAGATCTCAAGTTCTCTGAAGCAACCCTTAATCAAGCTCCCCAAAGGCCTACGACTGCATGCAGCAATTTCTCCCCTGCTCTCAGCACAGATGTTTCGAGCACATTCCATTACACCTACATGCCATTACAGCTAATGGCTTACTCTGATGAAGAAAGCTGCTTTCTGCTCAGTGCAGCAAAGGGGAAAATCTCCTCCTGTACAGTGCGATCCCTGCAACAATGAAATGTGGGGGCAGGTGGTACAACAGAACCCTCTAATGTTAATTACATACTGTATTACCCCCAAATTTGGCTGGTCATTAATTATGCTAATTTACCTTCTTGAAAATGAGCACCATCCATGTGAACATTTGAGCAGATGATAGCAAAACGTAGTCCATCATAGTTGCTTGTAACCCTGAACCTTCTGAGGCAGCCAAAGAAACGATGACCAGTCTTGGATGTAGCTGACTTAAGAAGAAATAGTTTATAGTTAAACTTGGTACTCTTCTATGATAAATATTCTGATTTTTCAGGAAAATAATATGAACAGGAGCAATATCTGTAAGTCTTGGGTAGAAGTGTATTTTATTAATTTTTAAATTATTGAATACAGAAAAACAAGTATAAGATTTAAAACATCAAAGCAAAAAAAAAAAAAAGGCTCGTTTACTTTGCACTGAATAAAAATCCTAGGTATTCTTTTGGAGCTGAAAAAGTGGAGGAAAAGTGGAAAATAAAACTTCATTGGCAGTGTCAAAAGTCTGAATGACATGGCGTGTTGTAGTGATTCTCTTCTGCGCATCTTTCACAGAGTTGTGATGAAGAGGGATGAGCATTGTCTCTAACAGCTCCCGCAGTTGTAGATTGTATTTATAAATTTATTACTCCATAAAAAATTAACACATCTCTCCTTCCAGTTAAAGCTCAAATTTTACCATATTGATCACAGGTTTAATAAAGTGCGTGAATCAGGTTGGACTATTTTTCCATATGAGTTAAATACGTATGAATTAAGTACAATTTCATTTTGGCCTGCAGAAATTGATTGGATTTCGGAAGTAAATGGAGTATCTTTTCTATGGAGAGAACAGTCTCCTTTTCCTCTTTAAGGCTGCTGTTTCCTTCTATCCATCTCCAAGAAGCCATCATCATATTAACATAGATGACAATCTGGCAAGGAGGTGCTGATCAAAGATAAATTTCACACTCTCACTTCGAATTTTCTAATTACACCATCTGTGTCAGACTCTTTCGTGGCAGTTCTGCCCAATCTGTCAAATGCTGCATGCCTATGGGAATGCAGAGGAGCTGAGAAAATCTCCTTGTCTTCCCCCACCCGCCCAGACAATCCATCACCCCCAATCGGAGCTGGGCAGATATATTAGTCTAATTGGGGACTGAAATGAAGGTTCCAGGTTGCATCAGAGATGAGGTGTTTTGGGGATGCAAGACATGAGATTGCAATTTGAATCATATTACAGGGCCTGCCCCAGCATGTCTCAGAGCAGGCTGGGAACAAGCCATGCATGCAATATCAGGAGTGGAGGGGTGAAGACAAAAGGACAGTTTTTTAAAGGAATCATGAATGACAAAAATGTCTCCTTTCATTTCTCTCCATTTTTAAATAAATGATTGTGAACAGGCACTGATGGGAAGTGCTCATCCTTTTATTATAATGTTATAAAACATAAGTATAAGGAGTTAAACACAATGACCCAGTTGATGTAGCCAGATCCATTCTAATCAAGGCCAAGCAAATAAATCCAACAGTTCTTCCTAAATAACGCAAATGAATTCTTGTGAAACATGCATGGTGCTCACAATCGGACACAACAGACGAAACAGGGGAGACACTGAAGGTTGCCGGCTGCTTTAATAAAGAATTATCATATATACATTAAACTTTAAGATCTACTTTGGTCTCTCTTTTTTAAATGTAGGGTAGAAAACTCATGAAATACCAAAGAAAAACAAAATGATTGCCCTTTCAAACGAGAGACGTGGCATAACTAACTATTTCTAGTTATTGATTTCTCTCTGCCACATGTCATTGCTTTTAAGTCATGTTGTAACTGATACCAAGGTAAGCGAATAAATGTTATAAATCATTTTTAACTCTTCAAGGGTGCACTCTTATGTATGCTTACCTCAAAATGGTACTAATATGAAACCAAGGAAAATCCATCCTTTATTTTTTAATATAAACAGTTCTTATGACAATACTACTTCGGTTGCTCTTGAGAAATTTGAAATCACTTTTTTATCCTCGTCATGCTCAAATCCATAGGTCTCTGGTAAAATGGAAACAAAAAGGTAATGATGGTTAGACAATGTACCCCTGGACCGAGCTCTGCTAATTACTTTTCTGATGCTCTGCCTTCTATAACATTCACACATCTCATTTCATATATTTGTGGCATATTCATGTAAAAGCATGCTAAAGATTAGACAACACCCCCAAAACTATAATGTCGTATTGTTTATGCATGTAGTTATAGTTGACTGGAGAGATCTTTTCCCAGATATACTATCCCAATATCCAAATGCAGAAGCGGAGTTCTTCTGCACTCATTTTGTCCTATGAAAAATCAACTCCAGTCTGTGGCCATACCACCCTGAATGTGCCCGATCTCGTCGGAAAAATCAACTCTTGATGGACAGGACTATCTCCGATATTTCTGTCTTGCATATTATATGTGAGCACAAGCTGTTTATTAAATAACACTGGTGTATTTAATATTCATAAAGAAAGGAAAATGCTACTTAAATCGCTGAGTAAACCAGGCTGGTAGTGCTGACATGGTTGCATTTGTAGGTAAGAAAACCTAACAACCTGTCCCTTGAGCATTTTCTTGCTTCTGAAAATCAGGGCTTTACCTAAACTTTGTAGTTTTGTTTTTGCTTTCAGATTCAAGAATGTTTCCTTTTCAAGTAATGGGCAAGGTGAATTCAGTGTGGCTAATTTCTTAATCACCTCATTGTGAGGGCCTAAGTAAGTAAAATCTAAACCTCTGCTAACAGAGACTATCTTCTCCAACCATGGCAGTAAATCCATGGGAATGCTGATTTTATGGGCATTTCTAGTTTCTTCATTTATTAAGACATAAATTCATTACTGGCTTCCCTCCATCATAAGTACATATACATACATGTGTATATACACATTTACTCACATTCATGTATGTCACATCTATCTGTCTTTCTATCCATCTGTCTATCTATTATAACTTAAGTATTCAGAGAAAATGCAAGAGAGAGCATTATAGACGACCAAGCTAAAGCCCAGGGACTGGACATACTAAGAGAACACTAAATAAACCGATCCTTTGAAATGAGAAATAGAAAGGAGAGTACAAAGATGAACACTAGCATTCAGTTTCATAAGGAGTCATTGCCCACGTTGAGTAAGAAAGTGTTTTTCATTCCAAACCTTCCGAATGCCCTAAACATGGGCCTCTGTGAGGGTTCCAGTTACTAAATGTCATCATTGAATTACTTAGTAATTTCACCTGCTAATTGAATTGTGAGGGGCATTGGATATTAGCAGAGGCTAATTATTGCCATATCATAGCATTAATATCTAAAACTTGTCTTGAGTCTTCTTTATTCTCATGAATTCCTAGACCACTAAAAATAAAATATTCATAAATCCCATGCACTTTTAGAGAAAGTAAATGACCACATCCAACAATATTTGCAGAAGTATAGATTTCTAGAGTATTAATTTATCTCCATTCTGTTTAAAGAATGTTGGCTATAAAGTAGGCTATACTTGAGTGTAGTTGGGTACACATGTGGTCTGTTATAATGAATAAACTTCAAATTTAAAATGTAACTACTTGTGTAATGCCTTTCTTTACATACATGAATAACTTTTTCTCCTTATATGTATTAGCTAGATCTTTAACAGCACTAAGAGATCTACAATATAGTTTCAGGTTTGAAATTACTCATGTTTAAATGAAGATCTTTGGAGAGTTCACTATAATATTTTATCACAAGCACCTTTAAAAACATGAAATGCTCTATATCTTTTCCAAATTCACAGATAAAACTAAGAAAACAGTTGATGGTTTCCCAGAAGGGAAAGGAGGTGGAGACCTGGGGAAGTCAGTAACAGTTTCTTCCCCGTTCACAGGCACTTCTACAACTGGGTTTCTGCCCCAGCACCCACTTCCATGTCATGTTTCCATTAAGCACTAAGAACTAAAAATAAAGTAAATATATCACAACTATGTAATCCAATCCAAGGAATCATGCATTCTTATTTCAGTAATGCTTCAATGTATAAATATTTTAAGAATAAAGATTATTTTGTGCTCTCTGGCTCACTAAAACTCAACAACTCGAAGTATAATATTTACAAAAAGAAAAGTAACATTTTGGGCCAGTATTCACAGAGCTGTCTCCTAGATAAGGCATTAAAGATGGGAACCCTCCAGCTTCACCTCCATCATTCTGGAAACTAAATGGAGAAAAGCCCTGTTGCCAATTCTGTTTTGTCTTGATCACTGTCCAATCCCACCCCAAGCTATGTTTCACACCCCATTTAGAGCCTGCTTGGAGAGGCACCCGAAGATTTGGAAGTAGGCTCAAAGCTTATCTAGACTCTCCAGACATCAGCAGTGTGAAAAACGGGACTTTTAAAAATAACATTTCCTGTTCTTCCTGCTTCTGGTCAAGCCAAAAATTCCATAGAGACTGTTGTTCTCATGGAATTTTGGCACTTCCTCTGCAAGACACAGCCAGAATCTGGATGTGCAGAGGGATGTGGAAATTGAAACTGATTGAGAAGTTTCAAACCAGGACCACAGCAAATGCTAGGAGAGCAAATCTAACGGGGCTAGAGTTCACAAGAACACTGACTATATCAGCATAGTTTCCCTAATTATGTAGTTGAAGTCCAGCCAAACTCCCCGTGATTCATTCTCAGCATGTGTTTTGAAGTCAGAATATATGGGATAACCACATAGACTTTTAACTAGAGACTTCCCATTCAGTCCAATCTATAATTTTTAAAAAGTTTTACAACACTGTTTATAATTTAAAACTTTGCTTGCCACAAACAAACAGAAATGATTGGCAAACAAAAAGAATAGTAATGAACCTGTGGTTGTTTTTTTTTTTTTTTTAAGAAATACTATTGGGATTTAAAATGAAAAATTTTCTGTGAAGGTAACATTTTTTTGAAAGAGCTGCTCACTAAGAGGTGTATTTAATCACGTAAGTACAGATGGTCTCTGACTTACAATGGTTTGACTTATGATTTTTTGACTTTACGATGGTGCAAAAGCCATACAAATTTAGTAGAAACTGTACTTGAAATCTTGAATTTGATCTGTTCTCAGGCTGGCAATATGTGGGAGATAACTCTCTCAGATGCTGGGCGGTGGCAGCGAGCCCCAGCTCTGGTCAGGCACATGACCATGGCAGTGAACAACCACACTCTACAGACCAGTCATCGTGTTACACGATTTTGCCCAACTGTAGGTGAATGTAAGTGTTCTGAGCACACTGAAGCTAAGCCATCACATTCAGAAGGTAGGTGTGTTAAATGTACTTTTGACTTCACGATAGTTTCACCCCACAGTGGGTTTATTGGAGTGTAACTCCGTCATAAGTTGAGTAGCATCATTTTAGATATTGATAAAATATAGTAAATAAAATGTATAGTCAACATACTAACAGTTAGTTGAAGGACAAAAATGCAGAGAAGTAAAATTCTTGTTTTCCAAGGTAGTCAACAAATTTCTTCCACTCAGACATTTTTGTGTGAAAATTCCATTCTATTAATGTTCGTTTGTGAACCTATTGATGTTTGAAAGCGTTGTTTGACGAGAGGATGAAACATGGGCAGTTAAAATTATAGCCACTTTTGGTAAATTTTTAGTCAGATAAAGTTTATTCCCTACCAGCATTTCCTCTCAGAAGATTTCCCCTCCCCCATTTAAAAATGGCATCTACTTATGATGAGAGGTTTTGTAACTGGCATGACGGGGATGTGGCCCCTGTTTCAGTCCTGCTCTTCTGGATCCCCGATGGAATCTTTCCTCTCCTATTGCACCCAGAATGCCGTAGGCATAATGTTGGAAATACTTCAAGCAATTTGATTTACAGAAAATGGGTAAAACTTCAGTTTACTATCTTACAAAATAAGTTTCCATTTTAGCATTCATGTTATGATGATCACCAGTGGTAACAGACAAACCTAGGAGAAGAGGGAAGGTGCTATTTGCATATGACAGTATTACAACCATTGATGTCAAAGTGTCTGAAGAGTTTCTCCCCAAATTCTCTGTGGACAGATGTATGCTCTCTGGAGGAACACTGAGCTATGGGATCCCTCAGAAAACTGCTGTTAGGGGCAGTAGATTTGAAAGTATGCAGCACGGACTGAGGTGGAAGGTTTCTTTTCCTAGACTACTCTATCATAGCATCAGTGCTAGACCCTTGGATTGTCAGGAGATGTACGAGAAGTCAGGCATGATTCTTTCCACTGAGGGACCTCTTTAACCAGCATGGTAATAAGGGAATTTATATGTCCAGGAGAACTATAAAGCTGTCTTCTGTGTAGGGAGAGTCACATACAACCTGGCTCAGAGTTCAATACGCAGATACTTTGCCTCAGCAGTTTGTCTTTAAGTTACCTGGTACATGCCTGCAGCAGCTAGGCGCTTATACCATAGCCTGAGAGAAAGCCAGCTGTGCTCATCAAAACCATTTACAACTTTCCTTGATTGTCCTGGATAGTTGCCCATTTCTTTTCCATTACCAGGTACATACACAGCCACATTTGCATCCACCTCCCATGTCTTAGATTTTGCTTTTTGTTTCCCTTGCTTTTTTTAAAAAAGATTTTATTTATTTATTTATTTTTAGAGAGGGGATGGGAGGGGGAAGGGAGGGAGAGAAACATCACTGTGTGGTTGCCTCTCATGCACTCCCCCTCCCCCTCACTGGGGACCTGGCCTGCAACCCAGGCATATATCCTGACTGGGAATCGAACCTGCGACCCTGTGATTCACAGGCTGGCACTCAATCCACTAAGTCATACCAGCCAGGGCACTTGCTTTTAATTTTTGACTTTATTTGTTAACTTTAGTTATGACTCACCTCTCTGGTTCTTTTCTTTCCAGGTTAGAGTACCTTGGCCAGTATACCCTGCTTTGTCTGGGCCCTTGGGTTTCAACTCCTAGCTCTATTACCTAGTACCAACCCCCACCCCATCCAGGGGTGGGGTACCAACCAAAGAAATTCAGGCAACAAAATGCTATCAATATCAACAAATGGTATCAAATTCTAATCTTTTCCGAAATGTATTGGAGAAACAGTAATATTCTCCTAAACTCGAAGATATCTATCTATTGTACATTGTATTAGTTTTTGTTCCGAATTATGTTTCTGTTATTTAGGTTATAGCCAGGAATGAAAAGGGAAGTTGGATTAAATGAAGACCAAAGGCAAAAAGGGAGTTAGATGAGAAAGAAGTACCACAAGTGCTCAGGGTCAGAGGGGGGGCAAGGAACTGGACTCTGTCCCCTATAAGCACAGTGGGGCTGAACTAACATTTATGGAACACTTTCTAGGTGGCAGACACTGAGCCAGGTGCTTCTCCATGATGTCTCTCACCTTTCAGATGAATGATGAAGCCCACTTGCATTGATTTTCACTCAGGCCATGCTTCCTTTCATGTAGGGGCAAAAAAGCTCTGCACTGTTGTATTATTTATAAAGTGTTCACATCTGCATAACACCTTGCTACCAAAAGGAACAATAAAAGGTAAGTGAAAATGACAAAGGCCCTGCCCTCTGGCACTTTACAATCAATAACAGATGGGTAAGAGGTATGAGAAAGGGGATCTAGCCCTCCCAAATATACTCAGCAAGCTGAAAAATGAATGGAGACCCAGAATCAAGGTAATCCTACCACAAGATCAGTTTCAACTGAATGCACAGGGTCTGCCTAGGGGAACAAGTAACTAAGCTTTTGTCACTGTGAGGGGCCTGGGGTGGAGGGTGGGGTATAATCATTTTAACCTGGACAAAGACAATCTGCCCGGACTTTAGATTTGCCCAGACTCCGTACTCATCCACCATCAGTTCTCTTCCATCAGTTTGAAGCAAGGCTTTTAATCGGCTGTCATATTAGTGAGTGCTTCTGTTCCTCTGAGTATTTTGTTTAGCTATCATGTCACTCCTTGCTGTGCCACTCACTGTGCGTGTGTTGAGAGCGCTGGGGTGGGAGCCAGCTTTCAGTCACGCAGACCATCGCAGTGCACACAGCGATGGAAAAGTGACTCAGACATCTATTTCAAAATGACTGGCTTTTTAAATAATGTTTCAAAGCAAAACGAAATTAGGAGTGGAAGAATAGTCAGATGCTTTCCACAGCCCTTAAGAAAAAGACATTTCTTTATATTTCGAAGCCTGGGCTAACAGTAAACTAAGCATACATTGCTGACTTGGCTTCTTTCTGTTTAGCTTATTTAATAATAACATTCTGTACAAGGAAAAAAAGTTATGTAATATATATGGCTATGCACGAAATGAATAAAGTACAGTTAGGCTGTCTGAAGGCCAAGAAAGTAAAGGGGAAGAGGGAATATTTGCTGAAGAACCTTCTATTGTAAATGCATTAACAGATGAATTAATGGTGAAATTATCCAAGCAATGACATCATGTAATGATTGTTAAATCTAAAAATGGGAATGGTTACTTTCAGAAAATTTTAATTTTTTTTTTGCACACAGGCTGGCAGATTAGTATTGCATATACATGTACCCATTCTTATACAATTGCTTACTCTAATGGAAATTTCAGTTCTATGTGGGCCTGGGCATTGGAAGTATTCTCTTCTGTCTTCTCAGTGGAATTTTTCTTTTTAGAGATGCATTACTCATTTACAGTTTATTACTCAGAGAGAAAAGTATTAATAAAGAAACTGTACCTGCCCAGTTCTGATGTCCAACTCTGCTGAGAAAATCACTAGGAGCCCCACCTCCTGCTCTCTTCCTTTTTTGGCGGATGTCGTCCTGGGCATTGTAAATCCAGTATGTGCACTGTATAATTATATTGTCCATGGATTTATGCAATTCCACTGCATATTCCATTACTTTCTCTGGGTCTACTTATTAAAACTACATGTTACATGTCTAATAATGCAATTCAAATTGTACCAAATATGCAACACCAGCATGCAACACAGGGAAATGATGCCTGAGCTATTTAACCTGATTCACTGAAGGACAAGAGAATTACATTTATTGTAATGAGCTATGGAGGGTGCTTCAGGCTGCTTTTTCACATTTGAGATTCTGTTATTATCCACCTTTCTCTTGAAATCTAAAGCCCCTGTCTGCTCATATGGAAAACTTGGATGCGTTTCACACTATCATGCTCTCATCCAAGGGAAGGCGGTGGTGAGGGGAAGGAGGGGGTTGCTGTTGGTTTACAGAAAATCTGAACACCCATGGGATGCTTTTCAGAATCCAAACAGAATTCAAAACATAAACATTCCACGTAATTTGTTGTTTCCATACATCATTTGCCTCTTTAAAAAAAAAAGACTGAAAAAAATTTTTAATGTGTGACTACAGTGACAGAGAGTGGGTGCCAACAGCTCTCTGGATGGCTTTTTATCTCATTCCCTTAGTGAGAACAGTTAACTAGGCACTGGTGAGAGATTCTGTAACTGCACGACACAAAGCTGGCGCCAATGCCAAGTGTGGCACGCCAGATGTGGGAATACGTTGTAGAGCGCAGCATCAGCAACCCCAACAGCTCGCCACAGCCATTAATCTCCAGACCTCTGGGAGTTCCTGGTAGCGCTGTAAAAGCCGGCCCTGCCAAGGCTGCATCAGATAAAGCCATCAATGCATTGTAAAAAAGACACAAAACCTATTTCATGGGCTGCACTGATCAAGCAATTACAATCATTGACTACATTAAGCAAAGAAACAGCGGGGTGCCCTATAAAATTGACTGCCAACTTGAATAATCAATAGACTCCATGTAGAGTAAATTAAATAACTGAAAAACTATTTGGAAAAGCTGAAGTTAAAAAGCTAATCAGTAATCCCTCATCCATGGCAAAACAATCCTGCTTCCAAAAGATCCTTTGGTGAGCTTTAATACTTATCCCTGGGAAATCCTGGGGTGGCCATGAGCTTGGGAAAGGGGAAATTCTTCCACCACTTTTATCTTTCTCTTTTATAACTGCACGTTTAATTTGAATGTTATTTATAATCAATCAATGTGCTCTTCCTGTCATCTGTAGCTGAATGCACACCCAAGGCAGGAAGGTTTCACTGAAAGTCAACATTCTGACTAGAAACATTTTGGTTTAACCTAGGGTTTACTATAACAACATTTTCTCTTCTACATTTAGAATAATTTGAAATTTGAGGATTTGTAAATTGTTAAATTTTGTGTGAAATAATGCCATAAAGGCAAGAGACAGAGCTATGTAAAAGTCCTTTTTAAGTTTATGTAGATTTGCCTAGATACAATTTTAGAAGACAAGCAATCACAACCAAATTTCACATTTCCTTTTCCATAAGCTATTTTTATCCTCTGTGCTCCCCTGGAAAGTGACAAAACATATTCACAAAGATATACATTAATTTAGATGTTACGTTATTGGTGCCATGAGAAGTCCGCAGTATTTTGCAAGAAATTATTATTTTTATTTACACACATATTTGTTTGTTTTGTTTAGGCCTAGAAAAAAACCATTTATAAACAATTTTCCTATTTTCTTATTAGAAAATCCAGGAGAAAAAAATTATGGAAGTGTGAAAATAATATTTTTGTATGCATACAAAAAACCAAGTCATTTTTATGGGTTTCTTTCATGATTAAAATGTAATAATAAAAATTCCAGACCTCAGAAGTCAGGTTATTTGGTAGCATTATATCCAGATCTAAATATGATTGCACTGGAAAGATTACCAAGACTTACATATCCTTAATAAAGATATTTTTCCACTAAAAGAGAAAAATATTTAAAACCATTATTACAGAGACAATACAATTTTCTTTGTAGTCAAGCCTGTTTCTGAAAACAATATATAATAGTAATAGTACAAAGACAACTACGGCACTGATGAATACATCATTAAGCAGGCATTATTGTCGTTCTCACTGAATGTAACTTCACCCTAATATTATGAATGATTTGCATATTAAAATAATATTGAGGTATAGTTAATGTGATATTTGAATTAACTCTTAACAGCATTCAGGTTCTTTGGGGACAGGTTCGTGAACAAACTGCAGGGGGAATTTGGAAATAATTGTTACTAGCTAGACTTTGAGGCCCAAAGTATCTAGAAAATAACTTAGTGATATTGTTTTTAACACAGTGATGTGTTTTATAGAGCCTCCTAAATTGGAACACAATAAATTAGTTGTCAATAAACAGCGTGCTTTTAACAACACTTTGCTTCCTTTCCTATTACATCTAAAAAGGACAAAATCCTCTGAAATGGTGTATTTAATGAGCAAACTTTATTTTTTTAAAAGCTGCACAGGGGAAAGGAGAAATATGATGAACTCGAAATGATTATGTGTCACAATAAAATTCCCCAACTTGTCTGCTGATGAGATGATAATGTTGCTCATAAAAGCAGGAGGAAAGTGCTGCTGAGCTCTTGATAAAATGTCTTATTGGAACCTATTGTATTTACTTCTTATTAGATTCTGAACTCAAATAGATCTTGATTGTTGAAAGCTTGGGTATTTAAAAGCTTTAAGATCATCAATTACATTACTCATAATTTCCACATCTGCCTTTCCCTCTGCAATTCAGAGAGAGAGAGAGAGACTATTATAACAACCTTCCTGCAACTTGATTACTAGGAGTCTCTGTTACAATGGGCACTTGAAATGCTGTTAAGATGTGAACCTAACTGCAATTTTCGTTTATATGGAACTACTTCTACATGGATAGCTTTTGGTAATAATGGAAATAAAATGGCAAGAGACCCGCCAAATGACCTGGGAGAAACAGAGAGCTACCTAAAAACCCAGACCCCTGCAGAGTGCAAGGAAAGCTTGCAGTTTCCAGCCACCCTGTTTATCTTCCTGCTCAAAATTAGCTTTGTGAGAGCTAGTATGCATTTTGATTTAAATAAAATAATAATTAAAATGGACATTATGTAATTAATTGAGCGGCTATTTGATTGTGTTTATGCCGGGTAGAAGCTGGCTGTGGGGAGTAAGAACCTAGAGAATTCTGTCAAAATGTTGCCAAAGCAGTACAATTTTGTCCCCAGAAATATCTTGGTTTTTAAATCATAATGGAGAGGTCAGCTTAAGGGTAGTTTTCATAATCTCCTGAACATTTGCTGTGTGTTTAAGGTTCAGGTGATCTAATAGGAATAGTCTAATATAACAAGTTGTCTTTCAATAAAGTAGCTCAAAGCACAGAATAGTACATATAAATGTTTACTTTGTCTCGTTGGATCTTACCACACTCAAGGAATTGAATATAGGATGATCACGTAGTTCATGAAATGGGAATTCCAGGTCTAATTTATGATAAAAATTCTGTATTCAGTTTGTGGAGTTTTATTTTATTTTTTTAAGACAGAGGCTTGCAACACACATACACACACACATGCACACACATGCACAAAGAATTATGAACATGTTTTCTCAGAAGCACAAGGAGCATATTTGAACACTACATTGCAAATCCTGGGAAAGAGGGAGGGGAGAAGACTAAAGAGATATTTCTCTAAAAATTTTCTTGGGGAAAAATCTAGTCTCTGAAATTATACTTTTCAGTAATTCTTTTCAGTCATAACTTTTTTTTTCCTCTTTCTATCTGAACAATCAGCTCTGACATCAAAATTGGAGAAAAATTTAAGGTCTTATCTCTTAGCCCTTAATCACAAAGAAAAAGCATGTTCATTCTGGACAATTACTAAATAATCTTGATCATTTTATTATTCTTTGACTAAAAGTTTTATTCAGTATTTAATCTATATACACTTTATAGCAATTAAACATATATGAAAATTGAGAAAAAATATTTTGAGATTTTTTAAAATTAAAATCATTTACCGTCAAGAAGGAAAATTTTCCATTCTGGATGTGCTCAATTTCCTCCTCCCTCCAAGAAAAACATAATAGAAGAAAATATTGATGTCACTTCACCTAGAAGAACCAGTCTGCAGGTCCCGTGACAATATTTACATGTTCAGAAATACATGAGGAATGTGTTAGGACTGATTAGGATAAAATACAAAGTAGTCTCAATAGCTTCTTCATAAAAAAAGACTGTGAAATATATTTCTTCACACAAGTTTCCACATTATTCAGAATTATCACAAACAAAAATAAAAGTCTTCCTGGCAAAAGCTGCTTTAGAAACAGTTTTAGAATTCTTATCAAGATGGCAGAGTGGCAGAGTAGGTAAAGGCTGTGCTCACCTTCTCCCACCACTACATCAAAATTACAACTAAATCATAGAATAATCATCATTGAAAACTGCCTGAAGGTTAGCTGAACAGAAGTCCTGTAACTAGTAATATAACGAAGAAGCCACAACAAGTTTGTTTGGAGGAGCGGTGATGCAAAACTGGCTGGTTCCCCACCCACACTGTGGTGACTAGAAATCAGGAGGGATACCTAGGCTGCCAAGGTTTCCCTGAGGGGCCAGGAGTCCCAGCCTCACACCTGGCTCCCCAGCCCATGACTTCTTCCAGGAAAGAAGTATCCATAAAATTGGGCTGTGAAAACCAGCTGGAATTTCATCTGAATGAGCTGAAGGCTGCTGGAATCCCAGACATTCTTCTTCAGGTACCACACACAGACTCGCTAACTCACACTCACTCACTCTGGGCTACAGTGCTGGACAGGCAGCTCAAAGAGCACCAGGGACTTATGGGACTGAACTGAACTGACAGGCTAGAGGGTGAGAGTGGCATGGGCAGGGGTTGGAGCAGTTCTCTTCAGGGACAGAAGCACTGGAAGGCCCCATTACTGCTTTGCTGAGCCTGTCTGTCATCCAGCCTACAGGCGCAGGGAGTTACCAAATCTGAACTCTTCATTAACTTGGATAACTGTTCACCTCACCCTGCTGATTCCCTGAGACCCTGTTCCACCCAACTCATGCATCTGGTCCAAGTTTATTCTAGTGGCTCCTCCACATAAGCAGCCTGCCTCAGCTTATGCTGTGAACTTTTCTAAAATTTCTCAAAGGTCTGGAATCCCAAAACAAGCAGCAGCTGGCCTTGACATGCCCTATACCTCTTGCTAAGTGGCCCCAAGCCCCGAATAAACAGCAGTTAGTCTCAACTTTCATTATAGCTCCCACAGATAGTATAAGCTGTGTTGAGTGTTGACCTAGAATGTATTTTCAACTAGGTGGACATAAACCCAGCATAAGAGACAGCTGGCCTCCATCACACTGTGGTGTCCATCAAAGGGTCCCTATCCTAGCATTAGTGATAGCTGGCCTTGGCTCACAGCATACACTTTCCCAAGTGCCAACAAGTCTAGCACAAGCACCAACCAC
>PVJI01020974.1:0-28261 GCA_004026765.1 Micronycteris hirsuta | reverse complement strand
TATAGTTAATTTAAAATAAAATTAAAGTGTATATTTATTTTTATTTTATGTTTTTTAAAATATTTTATTTATTTATTTTTAGACAGAGGGGAAAGGAAGGAGAAAGAGAGGGAGAGAAACATCAGTGTGTGGTTGCCTCTCACATGGCCCCCAGTGGGGACCTGGCCCACAACCCAGGCATGTGCCCTGACTGGGAACTGAACCAGTGACCCTTTGGTTCGCAGGACCACACTCAATCTATGGAGCCACACCAGCCAGGGCTGTATATTTATTTTTAACATGTCTATATACTGTGTATCACACACACACACACACGCACGCACACACACGCACGCACAGAAAGGAAGCGAGACTGAGAGTACTTTAGGGTTTGGAATAACGATGGTGGCAGTGGTGACGACTGCAACAGTTACTTGTTTATAGCAACCACCACCTATGGGGCACTCAATATATTAATATTTATATTTTTATATTATGTTCTAAAGAAGTTTATGCTTATTTTCATATTTATTATTGTTTTATTGGACACTTATTATATACTCATAGTAGAAAAATAAGGCTAAGTAACAAAAATCACCAGATACCTCAGGGCATAGAGATAACCACTGTTAGTATTTAGGCATATATCTTCTAGACTTTTGTTTTCCATCAACAAAAATAAGAACTTTTTGTCTAGTTAAATAAAATATGAGTACTTTATAGATATGGCTTCCTATTGTATGATGTGTGGTTTTAGTCTTCTTTTAAGTGTTAGTATTATATTATTTTACATACTTTATAGTTGATATTTATAACAACTTTGCAAAGGAGAGCTACATTTTTAGGTGAAGAATCCAAGGTTCAGAGAGGTTCAATAAATTGCCTAGGTCACACAGCAGTACAGGATGGAGCTACAATCCAAACCCAGGGCTGTCTGCCTCCAAGCCTGTAGGTTAGATCACTGTTTGCCCAGGGTTCCTTTCAGTTTTTTACTTATATCATTAACATGTAGTTTTATAGCATTGTGGTGAGAAAATATATTTATATAGTTTTCCTCTTGATTCACTTTTAGTGCCTTCTTTGAGAGTTAGTATGTATGTACCAATGTCCTATACATTGAAAAAGATGGATAGTCTATGTGTTATTGAGCTGAATAATATCTACTGGTTAGTATTCATAACCTCGGTTATTTTACCGCATAGTATTAATTGCATAGTATTCATAACCTCGGTTATTTTTCAAATTTGTATCTTTTTGTTATGTCTTCAATATCTTCTAAATCTATTTAATTTTTAAGATTGTCTAATTTTTGTCTTAGCCTGATAATGAATTAACACTTCCCATTTCAATTGTTAATGTATTTATTCTTTTTTATAAAAAAAGATTTTATTTATTTATTTTTAGAGAGAGGAGAAGGGAGGGAGAAAGAGAGGAAAAGAAACAGTAATGTATGGTTGCCTCTCACATGGCCCTCACTGGGGACCTGGCCTGCAACCCAGGCATGTGCCCTGACTGGGAATCGAACTGGGACCCTTTGGTTCCCAGCCCGCGCTCAATCCACTGAGCTACACCAGCCAGGGCAATGTATTTATTCTATTTCTCTTTGCGTTTGTTCCTTTGGCAATCCATGTCCTCACTGTTGATTTTATACATTTTTTTATTATAATCAAGAGCCTCTTTGTACCCTCCCTCAACCTTTTTGGCTTCAAAATCTCTTTTATATGGCCCTGGCTGGTGTAGCTCAGTGGATTGAGCGCGGGCTGGGAACCAAAGGGTCCCAGTTCGATTCCCAGTCAGTAACACATGCCTGGGTTGCAGGCCAGGTCCCCAGTGAGGGCCATGTGAGAGGCAACCATACATTGCTGTTTCTCTCCCTCTCTTTCTCCCTCCCTTCTCCTCTCTCTAAAAATAAATAAATAAAATCTTAAAAAAAACACTTAAAAAATCTCTTTTATATCATATCAACATTACCAACTTTATCAACTTTTTTCTTGTTGTTGTATGAGTTTCCACAATAAAAAGTTTTTACTTTTAGCATTTTTTGTTGTAGATACCTATTTTTAAGCAACAAACATATTGTTGGGTCTTATGTTTTAATTGATATGAGAATTTGTCTTTGGAAAAAATGAGTGGCCTAAAAGCATGGACTCCACTGGGATGCAGATAGTCTAGTGATGTGAGATGACCCCTCAGCTCCTGATGGGTCGGTCTGCAAGTCATGTCATTTCACTGAGGAAGTTATCTGTTTCCTCATCTCTAAAATTCTGTTAATAAGAGCACCACCCTCATAGAGTTATTATAAAGAGTAAATGAGATGAAGAACACTGAGAAATAGAAGCATATTAAACTATTATTTGTAAAAAGGTAACTGTCATTATTTAGTGTTATAGAAATCATGCCTGGAAATATCATTCAAAACATTCCTTGGCAATAGTACATAAAGCAAGTTCCTTAAAACAAAGACCTTTGCTCGAAATGGGGGTAATCAGCTCCATATTTTCTCTAACCAGGTCTCAGATTTCTCTCTGAGATAATGGGAATAATTTACAATAAAATTGCTGAGAAGCTCTGGTCCACGCCCCTCAGGTTTCAGTTCAGCTCCTCCGCCTCTCCTTCCCGCTGCATTGTGGAGTTTCACAGCTTGACTTAAATTCAGCTGTGGCAGGAGTCACTGCCTTGCCTTCCATTTAGTTAATTAAGCATTTAGGTTGTACAAATAAGTTGTTTGCTCTCACGATGGGCATTGAAGCTGCAGGCTTAGCTGGCTCAGCAGGCGTGGGAAAACCTGAAACTAAGAAAATCAAGCACTGATGAATTTTTCGCTTCCTGGATTGGATAACTTTCTCATCCAATGAAAGCCATCTGGTGGGCAACCAGACTTGAAGACTGACTCTCAGCCCGTGGTCCCCCCTCCAGCAGTCCTCCGGGCCCTGCACGGCTGGAACCTCTGCTCCAGTGAAGCTGCTGGGGAGTGAAACAGAATTCTCACTCACTTCTGCTCCTGAGGACCAAGGAGGGACAGAGAGGAAAGCTAAAAAGTCTGAGGTTTAAACTACGGCCCATTTTTAACTTTCTAAAATGGTCTTTGAATTTCAGAATCCACATAACCTTAAATCAGACAATGCTATGTTACCAAACTGAAGAATAAATATTGCAATCTATAATACATTATAATGGGATGAACTCCAGAATGATGTGACTTATTTTTTGTTGATGGCTTCAAGTCTCTGATGGCCTCTCTTCGATCACTCGGAGGGAGGTACGGGTCCCCACCTGATGCAATAGAGTGGTTTTCTTAAACTTTTCTGATAATAATCATCATTTTCTCTCTTGTTAAATGTATGTTTCTAAATCCCCCCGCCCTGGATATTCAGATACAGTGGGTCTAGGATGGGACCTCAGACTTGAGCCCTTAACATTAGAAATGCTTGGGGAAACACTGGAAGAGAATGCGGGAAGAGTCTGTTTTTAGAATTAGACAACTCCAGGCTTACATCCTGGGCCTTTCACCTACTACTTATGCAGTCTTACACAAATTATTTAACCTTTCCTAACTGAATCTGTAAAGAAGTAGAGATAAAATCCTTTACTTCAAAGTATTGTTGAGAGATTTAAAAGGACTAGAGCCCTCTATGGCATCCACTTTGCTGGGTGCTGCTAAATCATCTCTATCTGGGTTAATTTGAGGATTATCCATGAATTTATTTAGCACATAGCTATAATTTTTTAAACATATATTTTCCATTTATTCAGCATGTATTTATAAAGCTTCTACCGTGTGCAAGAAACTGGGATTCCAAGCCTCTCCCTGGTGGTACGGTGTGTTCACACGGCCCATCCCAGGCTTCTGAAGAGACCGTCCAGAAGGACTTCACATAGCAGCCCCCTAATTATTTAGGGGGCTTGCTGAGGTCAGGACTGCCATGTTCTTATTCCTCCCTTGTGCCAGAAATCCAGTTTTCTCGAATCCAGTCATATAATATCTATAAGTTGTACACTATGATGTATATACATGTATATTTTGCCACATGATTACTACAGTAAAGTTTGTTAACACCTTCATTCCTTCACATATACAATTTTTTGTGGCAGCATTGTGATAACATTTAAGACCTACTCTCTTAAAAACCAAGTATATAACACAGTATTGCTGACTGCAGCTTCCATGCTGTATGTTAGGTCTGCAAACCGCAGAGGTGGGAGTTTGTCTCCTCGACCAGCACCTGAACATTTGAAACGCTTCGTGAGTTTGCGTGTTGTCCTTTAGCAGGGACCATACTGACCTTCCCCAAATAGTTCCAATTTTAGTGCGTGTGCTGCTAACACGAGCACCATGCATAAACATACAGTTTTTCTTCAACAGAAAATGTACACTTACATTATTCCATTTAGATTCTCACACAAAAATGTTTCAGGTGATTCGCCTTACGCAGTTTTCCCTTCACGGAAAGAAAAGCATTTGTGCTCTCCCGCAACCCCCATCCTAATGGCAAGAGTGCAATGGATTTCTGAGGAATGTATTTATACTTTCTATTTATCCTTGCTTCAAAAGACTTTAAGGCAACTTTTCTAAAGATACAAACAGAAGATGGAGGAGTAGGTAGATACACTTTGCCTTCTTGGACAACCAAAAGAAGGACAACAAATTTTTTTTTTTAAAGATTTATTTTTATTTATTTTTAGAGAGAGGGGAAGGGAGGGAGACAGAGAGGGAGAGAAACAGCAATGTATGGTTGCATCTCACATGGCCCTCACGGGGACCTGGCCTGCAACCCAGGCATGTGCCTTGACTGGGAATTGAACCGGGACCGCTTGGTTCCCAGCCCGCGCTCAATCCACTGAGCTACACCAGCCAGGGCAGAAGGACAACAAATTTTAAAACAAAAAATAACCGGAACTGCCAGAATATTAAAGTGTATGGAAGTCTTGACAACCAAGGAGTTAAAGAAGAAGCATTTATCCAGACTGGTAGGAGGGGCAGAGATGGGCAGTCAGGGCAGAGAGGACACATGGCAGGGCAGTGGCCAGAGGACCAGGCAGGCAAGGCAGCAGCTGGTGGACCAGCACTTGTGTGCAGATAAACTGGGAGGAACAACTGGGGAGCAAGACAGACCATGCAACCCAGGGTTCCAGCTCGGGGAAATACCTCAAAACCTCTGGCTGTAAAAACCTGTGGGGATTGCGGTGGCAGGAGAAAATCCCAGCCTCACAGGAGAGTTCATTGGAGAGACCCCCAGGGTCATAGAACATACACAAGCCCACCCACCCAGAAATCAGCATCAGAAGGGCCCAATTCACTTGTTGGTAACAGGGAAAGTGACTGAAAGCTGGCAGAGAACCAAGCAAGAGGCATTGTTCCCTCTCAGACCCCGCCTCCACATACAGCATCACACAATGCAGCCAAGTGGGTTGTCCCTTGGTGGCAAATATCCAAGCCTCCATCCCTTATAATGTAACAGGTACACCGAGACAAAGAAATATGGCCCAAATGAAAGAACCGATCAAAGCTCCAAAGATAGAAATAAATGATAAAGAGATAGCCAACCAATCAGATACAGAATTCAAAACACTGATAATCAGGATACTCACAGAAATGGCTGAGTATGGTTGCAAAATGGAGGAAAAAGTGAAGGCTATGCAAAGTGAAATAAAGAAAAATATACATGGAACCAACAGTGAAGGGAAGGAAACTGATGATTAAATCAATGATTTGGAGCAGAAGGAAGAAATAAACATTTCGACCAGAACAGTATGAAGAAACAAGAATTCAAAAAAGTGAGGAGAGGCTTAGGAGCCTCTGGGACAACTTTAAATGTTCCAACATCCAAATTGTAGGAGTGCCAGAAGGAGAAGAGGAAGAGTAAGAAATTGAAAACTTATTTGAAAAAAATAATGAAGGAGAACTTCCCCAATCTGGCCAAGGAAATAGACTTCCAGGAAGTCCAGGAAACTCAGAGAGTCCCAAAGAAGTTGGACCCAAGGAAGTTCACACCAAAGCACATCATAACTACATTTAGCCAAGATAAAAGATAAGGAGAGAATCTTAAAAGCAGCAAGAGAAAAGGAGATAGTTACCTACAGAGAAGTTCCCGTAAGACTATCAGGTGATTCCTCAAAAGAGACCTTACAGGCAAGAAGGGGCTGGAAAGAAGTATTCAGAGTCATGAAAGGCAAGGACCTACATCCAAGATTACTTTATCCAGCAAAGCTATCATTTAGAATGGAAGGGCAGGTAAAGTACTTCCCAGATAAGGTCAAGTTAAAGGAGTTCATCATCACCAAGCCGTTACTGTATGAAATGTGAAAAGGACTTAACTAAGAAAAAGAAGATAAAAAATAGAAACAATAAAATGACAACAAACTCACAACTATCAAGAAATGAACCTAAAAGAAAAGAAAAACAACAAAAACAAAAACTAAGCAAACAACTGGAGCAGGAACAGAATCAGAGAAATGGACATCACCTGGAGGCATTGCAGTGGGGAGGGGGAGAAGGGAGACTAGGGAAAAAGGTACAGGGAATAAGAAGCAAAATTGGCAGGTACAAAATAGACAGAGGAGGTTAAGAATTGTATAGGAAATGGAGAAGCCAAAGAACTTATATGTATGACCCATGGACATGAACTAAGGGAGGGGTGTGCAGGTTGGAGGGGAATAAAGGAAAGGGGAAAAAAATGGGACAACTGTAATAGCATAATCAATAAAATATACTTAGAAAAATAATGACAGTTATATTTTCCCCCTAAAAACAAAAAACAAAATGATGCGAGACATATTAAAAAGAAAATTTAGGTAGGGAAGACAGGGTGGAAAAAGGAAGGTGGATTCATGAATGAGGTGACACATCAAGTGCATGTTGTATTGTTCTTCTCACTCCCCAGCTGTGGGCCAGGTGTTTGGCTCTGAACTCTCAAGCCATCACTCCAAACCCTCTGCAGACAAAAGTTGAAGGTGATGACCCTCAAGCCAATGATTAGGGTGATCATCTCTATGAGTTCTGACCCTTGTTTTAACGTTTCCACTAACCCAAGACTTTAGGCCCTCATCAACATGAGGGTCATTAAGACTCTACAGAAGGCACATGAATTATCACAGAAAGCTATGTGTTCTCCAACATTCCAGCCAAATACAAAATAGATCAAGAAATAAGGAGGCCTCTTGCTGCAGAGGGGATGGTAGCTGGGTGGAAGACCTGGGCCAAGGTTCAGCCAGTCCTCTGGTCCAGAAGCTGTGACCACGGCAACAATAATGATGGCAGCTCTCCTCCAACCAGCAATAACACCCTTAAGAGGCCCCAGCAAAAAGGTGAGCCTGGGCTCTTGGTGAGGGAAGTTTATGTAATTTTTATGCATAATCACTAAGTGAAAATAAACAGCTTCTTTCATGTTAACCTTGCAAACCCATTTGTATAAAGTAAAGACAAGTGCCCAGCCGCACAGGCTCGTTCAGGCCAGGTGTGTGTCTCTCGTATAGGAAACCTGTAGCCTGCCTCAACTTCGCCTTTTATTTATTATTTTTACTTTCTAGTAATAGTGCTGAGTGGGACTTTCAACAAGAAAAGCCTGGAGGATAGTTGCTTTGGAAGCCACCGCTCTCGTCTGCCTCATTCATTTCAAACAGAGGAGCTTCTCAAAGAGACGAAGGCCTGTGTACAAACAACAATGCCCAGTGCATTCTCTTGCCATCAGCTGTGATGTGGTAGCTTTTGATTTCACACAAAAGCTGCCTTGTTTCAGAAACTGATTGATGGTTCTTCTGCACGAAGGAGGCAATAAGAACAAACGAGCAGGGCTCCTGGTAAGGCAAGGTACTTCAAGAGAATGGGCTTGAAAGCACTTAAAATAAAATGTAAACACAAGCCTCAATGAAAGTAAAAAATTCTGAAAGGCCTCGATCTGTTTCTGGCTGATAATTTGTAGTTCCTAAGGAGCGCCACACGTCTGTGCAAACACACGTACACTCCTTAGAGACATCTGACTGGGGATTTTGGACCTTTTGGTGGAGGGAAAAAAAGTTAAATCCAACTAGATGTCATAAAGCAAGGGGAATCCAGTTGAAATAAAAAACACAGGCGGTCTGAGTAGGGGTTACGGAAGTGAAACAGAAAGCAATGCATCGAAAGAGATGGTAACGAGGCATCTCTGTATAGGAGTGGACGTGTGATTTCTGCTCAGAAAGACAGGCAAAGCCCTGGGAAGACTTGTTATAAACACCGTGCGCCATGTCAGTGCCTGCTCTGCGTAAGCTCTGGGAGGTGGGCTCCTCTCCCCTGAACCCTTGTCCTTCCCGTTTACCCGATAGAAACAAGCCTGTTAAAAACTGGCAAGACAAATCTAGTCATATAAAATAAAAAAAAAACTTATGCGTGGTTGGCAACAATGTCATATTAGTTTCAGTTGTAAAATATGGTAGATTAAGATACACTTTACAATGGACTCACCACGCTAAGACTAGTAATCATCTGTCAACATGCAGATACAGCATAATACTGACTATATTCCCCTCACCTTTATCAATTGTCTCTGTTGATTAAGTCACTTTCAGCTGGGCTTTCTGTTGCCTGAAGCTGAATGTATGCTTCCTGATACATTACATGTCCTAAGGAGCACAGAGACATGTGCGTTTGAGTGAGTGCACAGGTTGAGGATCAGGCTTTTGGCACAGGTAGGAAAGGGTCCAAAATTTTCAGGGAGCGTGAAGGGCAAGTATTCCCTGAGATTCTTTCTCAGTGCAGAAAAATGTATACGGTCGTGAATCTTTGCCATGTGCTAAGTACTAGTCATAATGACCTTGGACCTTTCATCTAACCTCGGTGAGCCTCAGTTTATTCATCTTCAGAGTGGGGATAACACCTTATGTCACTTGGTTTTATGAGGAGCAGATGTGGTTGTGTTTGTAAGTTGCTTTGGACATTTTAAAGGGCAGCCCTGGTATCATGTCCGAGCCTAGCTTGGTGCCTGGCACATAGTAGGTATGCTCAGTAAGTATGTGTTGGGTCGCCATGCTGTGCCTGCTGTCAACGTGAGGGTTGTGGGCACTGCACCACGAGCTTGGAGGGTGGGCTGCTCTCTGACTAATTGCTCCATGTAGCACCTCCTTCAGACGTAACTTCAAGGATTTTATTAGACGCTTTTTTCTTGGCAGAGATGTCTTAGGTGCTGCAGCCCGGATAGAGAATTCAGCTTTTGTGTTCCTTGTATTTTCCACTAAATATGCTGTGATGAGGTGTCTGTTTTGATCAAGGACACTGTCAATTATTCCTCCCATCTGACTTTCCCTATGATTTAAGGCGTGAAGACATCTGGTGACTTTAACCTATCACCGCGGTGTGAGATGCTTTGGCTCCCGTCAACAGAGTCGTGTCCAAGCCAGGCTGGCTCCCTGCGAAGTCCCAGGCTGCTGACTCAGGCATCCGCCAGGTGACAGGTGGTGCCTTTAAGTCATTGTGGAGCAAAAGGAGACAGTCACAATTGGTTATTTAAAACTTCCCTATGCCGGACCAATCAGGAAATGATTTGCTTCCTTCAAGCTTGCCCCCCACCCCCCGAGACCATTTTCTGCTTCCCCACCTCCACATCCATACTTAGACTTCATGCATCCACTGCTGGATCTCCCTGGCTCTTGGCCTCTCCCTGCTGGACTCCCGGGACTGTGGCTGGCTGCTGGTTCTCTGACACTGAGCTTTCCCTGGTTTTAGACTTGCTGCGCACCATGCCCCACTGGCTGTGAAATGCAGAGACACAACTGAGGGCTGAAAGCTTGGTGAATGACAAGTCTTGTTTCAGGTTTCTCCCTGAAAGGAATTATGTTGGAGCAAGACAGGAAAGATGGTCCAGGGCTGGGAGATAAAGGCATCGGGTACACACAGCTGGTGTAACACTGATGAACACGACATGGGGAAGTGTGGGGTCAGTGATGAGAGAGTGCACTCCCGATACGGAGAGGCAGGGCACATCTCGATACTAAGGAGGCAAAACCATGCGTTGGAAGTCATGGGGTTGAGTATAAAGAATGGGCATGCGAGTCAGAAGATGGGAATTTGAGACTTGCTCTATCTCTTACTCTCTGTGATCCAGGAACCCCTTGTTCTCCTCACCTGTCAGGGGAGACCCCAGCACTGTTGGCTTCACGGGATCTAAAACCAACATGAAGATAGAATTCCCCTGGTCATCTTTGGTTTATTTCTGCACGTTTGATGTAAAGTCACTTGTAAAGGGGTTGCCTCTCCTTCCCTGGGGTGATGGTGAGAGTCACGGGCATGGCCTTGAGGAGGACGTGACTTGACAGAGGCGGGATGGTGACAGCTCTTAGCTCGGGTCACAAGAGATTCCCCCATCCCTGCTGATGACTCAGAAGTTTCATCAGAAAACATACTCAGCTTCTGAGGAGCTGGACTAAAGATCTAGATAGTTCCAGTTTACAATCACAGGTCACTTTGGAAGGAAAAATGAGCCAGTAAGGAAAGACGGTTTTGAAAATAGGTCAGCATCTCAGACATTCCTGGAGTTGGAAGGAAACCCAGAAGGTGCCTAACGGATGGCCCCCCAGGTCCTGAACCCTGCCGGAGTTGGGGCTCCCTGTGCCAGGGGGCAGCCTCTGTGCCGGACACGTCTGCTTTCTTGCCTCATCCTCCCTCCGGTGTGGTCTCATCTTCCACAGCGGCTTCACCCGCGTCTGTCCTCAGACACGGCAGCTCACATTTAGGCCCTTTTCCAAGTGACAATGTCAAATGTTTGCCTCTCTTTCTTTTTAAACATTCCTGGATCTCTTCATTTGCATCTGCGTAGCCACTCTCTTTAGACATATTCAAGTTTTCTAATTTAATTTTTAATTCAACTTTTTACTTTGAAATCATTGTAGATTCACATGCAGCTGTCAGGAATCTCTGTGCTCTCTCCCCAGTTTTCCTACTGTCTGCAGCTAGTAAACATTTCCTCAATAAGTGAACTGACTCCACGAACATAAAATGGACTGATTGATTTGGGCAGCCCCGGCGCTGGGTGGTGTGGGGTGATTAGGGGGAAGGGGAGGGGCTGTGAACCTGGCCCCCCTGTAACTTACAATGCCTGACTGCGCGTGGCCTGGTTTACCTGCTCTTTTTTCTGGGCCTTACTCTCTGGGGTGCCCAGGTCCTATGTGTGTCAGCCGCAGTGGGACCAGCTGGAGCTTTTCTGTCACAAGCCTGTTCTAGAGGGGAGCCAGAGGGCACGAACCCTCCCCCCCATCTCAGACACACGTGCCACTTCCCAAAGGAAAGCCATTTGTGTAACTGTCAGTGATGGACTAGAACTGTCAAAGAATTCAAATCCACCTCTTTCTATTTTCCTACCTTGGTGTAAAAATACCATTACTTTCTCATCAAAATTAAAAATAACAGCAAAGAACACCTGAGAGCTAGGTGAGCTCGGACAGGTATCAGAAACATCCCAGAGATGAACGCACAATAAGTTAATACTGTGGACAATAGTATTAGTAATAGTAATAGCACACGGGGGACAGGCCCTGCTTCCTGCCTCCCTGCCCCCACGCTTTGCCCTCATCCCTGCTGCACAAAACTCAGCTGGGTTTCTCCCACGGCCACTGTGCCCACAGTTGCCCCACACAAGCCCAGATGGCTGCCTTTATGATGGCTCTGTGATGCCTCATTACCCTTATTATGTACTAGTATGCGCATCCCATGTTAAGTTCACGGTATCGACTGTGCTAGGGTAATGGATTGGCTACTGACCCTTTTTCTGAGCAGTTACTCAGGCTTACCATCTGGCGAAGCTAATAACCAGATGGTGAACCTAAATAACCTCACTTTGGTGGAGGTAGAAGGGACCCCAGTTGGCTGTATTCTTGCCATCTGCAGCCTCCTTCTTTTGGAGTGAGACGTCCCGAGAATCAGTCATGCTATTTCTTAATTGAGTAGCTGTTTGTTATCAGAAACACTCCCACCTCACATATGCAGAACTCTGCGCTCCAGCATCTTCACCAATTTAGAAAACACACAGGAACCAGGAGGTACGCCAACAGAGGCTGGATGCAGCCAGAATGCGAGGACGCCTGGGCCTCCCTCATCGGAAGGCTTCTTTGAGCCTCACTCTGAAAATATTGACTCCCACTTTATACTCAGTGATTTCCACAGAGCTCATTTGATCTCCATGGATTCGCTCTATTGGAAGCTGCAGATTAGAAGGGAGAGGCGGGTGTGTAACAGACAGATACTGATAGGTAGGGAAGAATGCCCAAAGACATCGAAACTATTAAAAGCAGGCCCTAGAACTGAAAACACAGCAAACTGGGTCATTTAGTGAAAGGCAACGTGTGCTACAGTACCCTTGAACACTCTTTCTTCCCCAGGGACACCACAGTACGTAACGGTCTGTAATAACAAACCCACGTCGTCAGCATTGTTCATTATGATCAGTAGACACCGTCTCAGGGGCTGGGACCTTTTTCATACATTATGGAGACATCCTTTCTACACAGTTAAAATTAAAAGGGTAGACACATTGGAAATTAAAACACTTGACTCTTTGAGAAAAATCACGTATCCATGAGTAAAGTGAATTACAATATTACATAAGGATTTTTAAAAGACCTTTATTTTCATGATCATGAGATATGGTAGGTTCATTAAAGAAAATTTAGAAAAATACAGAAGCAAAAATAAGAAAATAAATCATAGCTATAACCTCCACTTCCGATACACAGTTAATATTTTGTTTGCTCTCTTGTTCTGTCTTTACATATATTTGTATATTTATATCTATTCATCTTTCTGTCATCTGTCCACACACCTATCTAGTTGGAGCTAATACATTGGGAATTAAATCACAAATCACGCCACTTTGTAACTTGCGTTCACCACCACTTAATGCAAAGGTAAGAAGCCTTTTATGTTCCTGAGTAAATCCCTCAGCGTCACGGTGATGGTGTGCTGTGTTCTGTGATGGGACAGCTACCCATGAGATTATGGTAATTTAGCGAGTGTTTATAAAGGCATATATTGCACAGCAATATCTGGAAAAACTGATCATTATGGCAATTCAGGCATGGAGACATCCTTACTAATCACAACTAGACAATTTCTCTGCTGTGGCAGCAAAATCGAAAGCTTCAAAGCCAGGCCTTTTTGTCTTCCGGAGCCACTTCAGCTCCTCGACTCTTATCGGGCACTTAGCAAGGTACTTAACCTTTATATTGATACCTCGACTTGCTTATCTGAAAACCAGGGGTGATAGTGCCACCTACGTCAGATGGCTTTTTTGAGACACGGTATATGCCCTAGTAACTCGAACAATCATTATTCGCCTTCCTTTCAATTAGGTAGCATGGAAATGTGTCCATCAGCTGTGACACAGGAAATCTGGGGGGACGAGGTATTTCTCTCCCCAGGCATATTCCAAGGAGCTCTCTTTTTTAAATTATGGTGACCTTTAGTGCAAACAGCTCCCCAGATCTACTTTTTTCACCATGGTGTTGGTTCCTTGTGAACACCGTGGGGATGCTGGACACAGCCAGCCTTTGACCTGGATGCCCAGGAAATCCTTACAAATAAAAACTGCAGCAAAACCTATGAGAACAACGTCGTCTCAGGCTGCAGCAAGACGGCCTCCCTTGGCCTCCCCTGGGGAGGGCCAGCTCTTCGGAAGCTCAAAGTCTGTGCTGGCAAGCACGGGTTCAGTGTCTCTGGCAGCACTGTGACTGGGCGCTTTAATCATATGCAAAGCTGACAGGCAGGAAGCATGCAGATCCCTGCAGCCGGGCTTTCTCCCTGCCTGTGCTTTCCAGCTGCGGAGGGAGCTCAGGGGGCTGGTGGGCACTTCAGGCAGAGCAACCTGCAGAGCCCAGAGGGACAAAAGGCAGCAAGGTGTGTGGGTACTACCAGCTGAGGCCTGAGGTGGCTGAGATGCCAGTGGGGGACAAGGTGGTGCCCTAGGCAGGGCCAGGTCACAGGTCACAGAGGGACTTGTATGGCATGCAGGGAGGTTCCCATAGATACACTGAGGGAGGGAGACTGTATTGGGACAGCTTTGATTGCAAATAACAGTAACCATGGTTCTTGCCTTAGCTTAAACTGAAAGGGTACTTAATTTAAGGATTCCCGCTGTTTCACAGAACCCAAGGCCAGGCTGCAGCATCCCTGAGGAAGGGCCGGGAACAGGAAGCAAAAAGGCATCCAGACTCATTTTCTCCTCACTGACACCCACCCCTGATGTGAGCTTTCTCTGCTTTTATAGTTCAGATGGGTGATCAGAAATGTCTGTCCCAGAGCACCTGAGGTGACATGCTTTGAATTTAGCCATCTTAAGAGAGACTGACTCTTTTTTTAAAAGATTTTATTTATTTTTATTTTTAAGTATATTTTATTGGTTATTCTATTACAGTTGTCCCAATTTTTTCTCCCTTTTATCTCCCTCACCACCACATTCCAGCATTTCCCCCTCTCTTAGTTCATGTCCATAACTTGTACATATGTTCTTTGGCTTCTCTATTTCCTATACTATTCTTAACCTCCCCCATCTATTTTATGCCTACCAATTACGCTTCTTATTCCCTGTACCTCCCCCTCCATTCGCTTCTTCCCCTCCCCACTGAGAACCCTCCATGTGATCTCCATTTCTGTGATTCTGTTCCTGCTCCAGTTGTTTACTTAGTTTTTGTTTCTGTTTTTTTAGGTTTAGTTGTTGATAGTTCTGAGTTTGCTGTCAGTTTATTGTTCAAAGTTTTTGATCTTCATCTGTTTCTTAGATAAATGCCTTTAACATTTCTCTTAGTCTCAGTTTCTGGGGAAGAGGCTCTGATTGGCCATCTAGGGTCAGGTGCATGCACTGGTCCTGTTGAATGTCGCCGTGGTTGGCGCAGAGACACATCGTCCAAACTGGCTGCTGGGGCCCTTGGTTACGGGTCAAGGATAGGCAGTGAAAAGCTTCTCTCTCCCTCTCTTTTTTTACACTGGTTAATAAAATTATATAGGTCAGGTGTGCAATTCTCTACGAAAGGCTTCTTTGTGAACCAGGTAGACATTCCAAATAGACTCAGTGGAAGCGCAAACTCCCAGATCCCTTCCCAGCTAAGGACTATGATTGACTGGACTCTCATTTCAGTATCTGTTCTCTCCCAGCGAGCACCAAGGGGAGAGTAAGAGTGGAATCTGTGAATGTACGTTTGAGCTGAGAGGGTGGGGGCCGTGCTCCCAGGCACAGGCGTGTGACCACTTTGGAAGCAATACTGAGCTGTGGCGACACAGTCCATAAACAGCAAAGAGACCAACCCGGCTATCGTCACCCTGGAAGTGGAGAAAAATAAATGACAGCAAACTACCGGGCAAACAGTCCTTCTATCACCCATGAAGAGATACTTCCCCAAAGGTTATGGTTTTCAACAACAGATAAACAGCAAATCAATGGCAATCAAAATACAGGGAATCTCCCCCTACCCACGATCGCACTGTTTCCTTTTCTCGCTCGTTCCTTTCGGCTTCTGTTCCAGAGCACACAGACTCTTCCATGGCTTTAACGAGTATCAACAACATTTTGTATTCCCGTATCATGTAATGAGTAGTTTCTGGGCTGCCTTGTCAACTTCTTAACTATCTCTGTCAGTATGTCATCCTTCAAATTAAGCTTTACTTAGCACATAATTAAGATCTGATTTAAAATTTGAAGCTGTGGAGCTGGGAGTCTTAGGAAATCATTGAGGCCGAAGAAAATGAACCTGGAGAGGAGAGTGAATCCCCCAAAGTCACATTGCTGGTGAGCTCCAGACCTGAGACTAGATTTCATTCATTTTTTCCAAGTGTCATTTTTGCAATTACTCACTGGATATCAGGTAGCAGTGCATGGGTTTCATCTCACTTCAAATCTCTCTTCACCAGATTGCATGGCCTAATTAACGTTCGTTAGGCAGGAGCCATTTTTATTTTTCTGAACAGAGGGAAGAAGGCTTTTTCAACTCACTGTCAGGAAAATAGAGGTTGTTAAGCTGAAATGAGTAACAGCAACTTTAAATCAGACTGGCTTCGTGACTGGTAGATAAGTCGGCCTGCACAGACATTTATGTTTCCCAGGTTTGGCTTGCTGTCTCAATGCCCTTTGCAAACTCCGCGGGGATTTTAAGCTTTAAGTCTGGTTATAAGCTTATGCAAGCTGTTAGGCACCTCTTTAGATGAAAAGCACCACAGGATTATGCTTGACAAGGTTCTGTGCTTCACTACGGATTCCTTTGGAGTCATTCATCTATGGTCTGAGTTTGAGGGAGAAGTGATTGGACAGACATATTTCAAAACACATTTGCATTTGAAAACAGGGGTTTATCAACTAAAAGAACTATTTTTGAAAGGGACACATGCAGGGCAAATGTAGAACAATGTAGACATGATAGCTATAAATTGCCCCAAAGCTTAAAATACTGGGGCTCTTGGTCACACAGAATCCCGGACATGGGTTGAATCATGAATATCTGGTGCTTTATTTTGGCAAACATATTTGAAGAGGAACTCTCGTCACTTCTGTGCCTCCACATATCATTCCAAACCTTCTTGGCATGTGTCACACACCTGCAAGCACACGTTTGACTAGATGCAAACCAGAAGAGGAGTCCGAGTTTGGGGTATGGAGGAGAGGGAGGTTTCTGGGGTCAGGCTTCTTGGGTAGGCATCTGGGATGTATCATTTGCTCAATATATGAACTTGACTGAGCCTCAGTTTGCTCATCTGCAAATTGGGGAGAATATTCTTTGATGCACAGAATTTCTGTGTGGAATGGTTGTGTTAAATCATGTATAGCAGCACAGCTCTCAAACTGGAATGTACACACAGATTTCCTGGGATCATGTTAAGACAGAATAGGGACAGAGAGAGTCAAATACTGGATGATCTGACATATATGTGCAATCTAAACAAAGTCATAGAAGCAGAGAGTAGATGGTAAGGGGTGGAGGAGACGGGAGGACCTTGGGCAAACAACACAAACTTCCAGTTATAAGAAGAATAAGTTCAGGAATCTAACGTACAGCATTGTGAGTATAGCTAATAATACTGTATCATATACTTCACAGAGTATATCTTCTAGCAACGTTCCTCATATTAACAACAACAAAATGGTAATTACGTGAGCGGAAAGACATGTTAACTAACCTTGTATCAATTGTATCTCAGTAAAGCCGGAGAGAATAGGGGCAGTAGGTCCAGGGTGTGGCTTACGAGTCTGGGTTTCTGGCTGGCTCCGCGTGCCGCCTGCCGGGCTCCAGGCCACGCTTGGGGCGGGGAGGATGTGAAGGGCCCGTTTCCTGGGCCACAGCCAGCCGTGCTCGTTGTGGTTACCCTTCAGGTGGACTTCTCCTTTTTTCCCTACTGCATCACCAATCCTTTTGCACACCTCATCCTTTCAGTGTGATTTCTTTTCTTCTGTTCGTGAGAAGTCTTCCAGACCTCTTGCTCTAGCTGCTCCTGTTGGGTTCTTGTGATTGAGGGCACGTGCCCTCATGTGGGAACGTGGGCGAAGGAGGTGGCAGAGATACTGAGAGGGGCATGTTCCAATTGGAAAGAGCAGCTCCACCTTTCTTGACCGTGCCTACTTACACCATGACAAACACTTGCCAATTAAAGGGAACTCAGTTTTTCCTGAGTTAAAAGGGCCTTTGGGGCAATTAGTCAACTTAAGGCTCAGGATAGCGGTCAGAGCTTTTGGATGGTGTCCCCTCCCTTCCCCACTCCCCAGAGCCCTGGAGCAAGGGAAGCTCCCTGTCCTCAAAGGCTGCAGGGAGCGGCCCCTTGTCTGGGCGCTGTGCTTCTCTGTCTGTTTCCTCTGACCTCCAGTGGGACTCGTTCTGGCCCCAACCTCTGTCCTTGTGCATCTGCAGTTGACAAGGTGTAGTTGGGCATCTTAAGGGCTCGGTGTTCCCCCTCATTGACTTGACCCCATCTCAGACCTCACTGGCCTTCGGGTCTCCCGAATATCAGCCACATGCTCTGTCTGTCACCTGACCTCTCACCATGGCCATGCAAGGTGGGGCCTGTGCTCTCAACTCTGAGTCCTTCTCTATCCCTTGCCAGGTGAAGGTGAGAACTTTGGACACCTCATACATCATATGTGAGCAGAGATGTTCAAGGGCCCTGGGTCTGGACCCCTCTCTTCCTGAGCACCCCACATTGTCATTTTTAGCCTGCTGTGGTCGCCCCATGGTGGCACAGGTACAAGATAATGTGGTCTCCTCTGGAATTCCAAACCGAAGCTGGGGGGGATCCTGCTCTGGGGTCAGCCTCTCCTTCTTCTCGGGTTCATCGTTTTCAGGATTCTGCACTTCCTCCCAGGGAGGGCTTTCCTTTCCCTCCTGCCTGTCGGGAATTGCTCTTCGTCCTATCTTTCTTCTGTCCCACTCCATGGGCTCCTTGTTGCAGACGCATCCACCCCACTACCCACCCTCGGGCAGTGCACCTGCATCCTCACTGCCGTGACGGGGAGGAAACGTGGGGAGGGAAAGTTTGTACTTGTTGAGAAGGGAAATTAGATTTAAACTATTGAAAAATATTATCCTTACTGCATATTATAGCCATAGCATAAACAATAGGAATAAGAAATGGACCTCCTTTGCTTCTTTCCTTTGTCCTTAGCAGATGTTACCAATCTGTCATATTCAGCCTTAGAGACCTTTTCAACACAGTGTTCCAGGCAGCCAGGAACACTCAGCAAGAGGTAGCCTTGGAGACAGACACTTTTTTCTATCACTAGAATAAAATCAAGCATGGAGAAGACAGGAAATAAACAAACTCTAGACCTTACATCCAAATAGACAATGTAAATTTTAAATTTGGGAACTATATCATCGGAAGTCACTTTAAAGTTTGAAATCATTGTTACTAAACTCATAGAAAATGATCATTTAGTCTCTGTTCGCATAACTCTAATGTCAGAGAGCTCACTGCCCATTGACAGTGAATTGCATGTTGGAATTATTTTAAGTAGTGGAAAGACTTTCTGTACCTTGCACTGAAATCTGCTTCTTGCAACTGGCTCCTACACATGTCATTGAATTACCATCCACACCGTTGGTCCTGCAGCTATTTGAAGGTGGCCACCATGGCCCAGTCAGTGTCTTCTCTCTAGGTTCAGTCTGTGCAGTCCTTGCATGGGCACAGCCTCCAACCCCCTCACCAGTGTGGTGACTGTCCCCAGGATCCCTCCCCATTCGAGGAGACATCAAAAGCCAGGGAAGCGGTGTCTTTGGTGGTGAATACTGACTCCCCCCCCGACCCCATACACACACACTTAAAAAAAAATTGGACACAAAAGTTGTGTGTAAAGGTGCTGATTGTTGGGGATGTGTAAGGGTCCCTGCCCCCTGCAGCCTGATGCTGTGTCTTGGAAACTCCAGCTTGTCCTGGTGCCCAGGCCCGTTCTCCCCTTCCTTGTACCCCTATGTCCTTCGGGCCCCCAACCTCTAGGGAAATCATATCTCAGCTGGCTACTCAAAGCAGTAGCTTGCACATGCTTGCTTTACTGCTTGTTTGTCCAAACTACAGGCTTAATAGGGAAGCTGCAGGGGAAAATGTCTTCGGCTCAAACGGTGCCATTGAAATCACTGGGTTTTGAGAGATCTGTGGAAGTATCCTCGTTGAAAGGAGTCGGGGACGTGCTGACGGGACTGCCAGTGCTGCCTCAGTTTTGCCACCACCAGGTGATTTGGGCAGCTTGTTAGGGGACAATCCGGCAGAGCCTTGTAGGCTGGGCCTAAGCAGCCATCACTAGCAAGGATGGTGATAATAACAACCAACATGATTGAACGTATTCTTTTTCCCTGGCCCTATTCTGCCTGCTTTACTCTGATGAACTGAGCTAATTTAATATCCACAAGTTCAGCGCCTTGCCCAAGGTCGCAAAGCTACAAGGTGATGAAGCCAGTCTGAGCCCACAGGCTCTGGCTCCCAAGATCTTGCTAGAAACAACACGTGATACTGTATGTCAATGGTACTGTCTCTAGGAACACCCAACTCACATCAAAAGACTGAAGTAAGCAGATTCACCAAATTATAAAGCAAACATTTCCAAACTTTATGGTTAATGTCTCCATGTCTCAGTTTCTGCATCTGTAAAATGTGCTAATATAAATTAGTGGTGCTATTTATATGAACATAAATGTTGCTAAGGATAAGTTTTTTCCTACTCTCCTTCCCTAAAACACATAATTTCAGTTGTTTTAGAAATAAAACCACATTATTCACTCAAATTTGATACTGGGTTCTGTTCTGCTGAGATCCCCATGATCTCAAGGGTTTCTTTTTATTTTTTTAGAGAGAGAGGGAAAGGGAGAAAGAGAGGGAGAGAAACATCAATGTGTGGTTGCCTCTCGTGCACCCCCTACTGGGGACCTGGCCTGTGTCGTGGGCATGTGTCCTGACTGGGAATCGAACCAGCAACCCTTTGGTTCGCAGGCTGGTGCTCAGCCCACTGAGCCACAGCAGCCAGGGCTAAAGGGTTTCTTTATGGCTTTAGCCAATGGAGTTCAGTTCTGTCAGACCCCTTCCATGTGCCATGCTTGTGTGGCTTGTCCCATTCCGGAATGTCTCCTGTTCTGCCTGCCCACCCAAGGGCCTACCTACCTGTGACCGAGGAAGTTACAAGTTTCTACCTAGCCCAGCTCCTGTAAATTCCATGACTGTTGTGGCCCACGTTGAGCTCTCCTGTGTGTTAATGTGAACACAAGCCAGCTGTCTTCCAACAACAAGCAGCTTTGAGCATTTATCATGAGCCCACAATAATTCCAGATCAGGCCTGCTCAACCATACCACCATGAACATTTTGGGTGGTGTGATGATAAATGCTGTGTGTCAATTTGACTGGACCACAGGGTGCCCTGATATTTGGTCAAATATAATTCTGGGTCTTTTTTGAGAGTTATTTTTGGAATCGAATAACATTTAAATTAGTGAATTTTGAGTAAAGCAGATTGCCCTCCCTAATGTGGGTGGGCCTCAACCAATCAATCAAAGGCCTGAACAGCACAAAAGGCTTATCCTTCCCTGAGGAGGAGAGAATTCTCCTGCATGCTGGCCTCGAACTGGGACACCAGTCAGCTTTTCCCGCCAGCCTTCATATTTGAACTTGGGCATGGGCTCTGTGGAATTTGGACTTGCTGGCCTCCATAAGAGCGTGAGCCAATACTTTATGCTAAATCTCTTTATATATCATAATAGTATAAATATTATAAAATAATAAAATAAAATATAAATATATATAAATGATATCGTTATTGGCCTGTTTCTCTGGCCAATGTTGACTAACACAGGTGAGACAATTCTTTGTTGTAGGGGCTGTGCAGTGCATTGGGTGTTTACGGGCATCCTGGCCTCTATCTATTTGATGCCAGTAGCACCTGCCACAGTCCAGTTGTGACAATAAAAATGTGCCCAGACACGGCAACATTGCCTTGGTTGAGGACCAGTGTTCTACACATGTGGGAGAACTCAAGAAAAGCTTCTGCTGGTGTTTCTGCTGCTGAGGATCTCATAGTCTACTTAGAAGTCAGTACTAAGACCGAGGAATCAATGGGGACAATTTAGTGCCTGCAATCTGATTTTTAGCTAAACTTGTAATTTTCTTTTTGGGAGGAGGAACAGAGAGAAATTGAAGCAAACTTTATCAGAAAAGGTGGGAGATTTATTTAGTGGAAAAGGAGAGGTATGTGGGATATGAAGTAAGAAAAATTGTAGTTTTCTATCCTGTTTGTCCCAGATAAGTATAATTCTTAAGAAGTTATTACTTTTCCAGTACTGAAAGATTTGTTAATGAGAGAAAAATCACCCGTATGGCTCAGCTCTACCGACTAACTAGTGAACAACAAATCTTCTGTCCAATTCCACTTACAAATTCCACTTGAGTCCTGATGGTTTTGAGGAATTAAATGATTCTTCAAGTGAATCTATAATTTGCTGTTGCCCTGCAGACACTTAATAACAGAATTCTGGGAGTGTAAGATTAAGAGACACAATCCTTCTGTCTTTCCCCAAACAGTTTTATTGTGGAAATAACTCATTGAAATTGCACCTTAGTAATTTATATTCTTTGCAGATAGAACTTTTTGAGCCTCCTTTCCTTAGCTGTTCAATGTTGGTTGCAATGAAAGCCACCAGTTGTTGAGGAGAATTTTGCTCCATTCTCTATAAAATTCACAGTCCTGAAAACATTGGAAAGCCTGCAGGGAATTGAGAGGTGACTGTGTCTACTGCTTTCGGCAAGCTGTACATGGTCGAATATGGAATTCATGAAAGCTAATCGAAGACACAACGTGGTGATCAATAGCAATACAGTGTGAGCTGAGCAGTGAGATTTAATGTTAGCTTAGCCTTCAGCAGGGGGCAAGGCACAAGTCAGACCGGGCAGGGCAGAACCAGGGGTAGAAGCTTTTCAACTACAATTAGTGACAGCACCCACCTGCACTGGGTGCTGGAGCTGACCTGGGTGCTGCGACAGAGTTCAAAGTTGGGCTCCAGCACCTTTGCTCTCCTCTTCTGCTCTCACGTGTTCAGTGGAGCTGATGTAAAAAGAGTTGATTTCTACCTTATTACAGTAAGTCACAGAATTTTGGACTTGAAGGGAGTTGGGGTGCATGTGATTCAACTCTTCATTTTATAGGTGAGGAATTGCAGGTCAGGAGCAGTGATATTTATAATAATAGTAAAATTATGTGGAATGTCAACTGTCTGCCAGACATTCTGCTGAGTGCTCTGTGACGTCTCCTTTTATCTCTGTCAGGTCGACACTGCCGCAGAAGAGGAAACTGGGGGCTGGAGAGGTTGAGTCGTTTGACCAGAGTCACACTGCGGGTTCAGAGAGCTGAGAGTGTGCAAATCTAAGATGCTCCCTTCAGCAGGCTAGTGCTTTTTATTCCTTTGCCACAGGTTTTGCTCATCTGTACAGTCTCGTTAGCTCCTTTACTCTTTCCCTTCAACTCCTTCCCTCTTTGCCTGGGCTCTTAGGCTGAACCAGACTCGGGGAAAGCATCGTCCATTCGCCAGTGGCTGGTTGGGGTGCGGGGGTCCAGTTAGGGGAAATGATTGTAGCCCGAGGGGAACTGGGCCCGGGATCCAGAAGCCTGGGACAGCTGCTGGTGACCACAAGGCCCTCCTGAGCAGGGTGCAGGGCCTGGCAGACTGGGAATGGCTGCCTCTGGGCTGATCCTTGTGTCCACGGCCTCTCCTTGGCTGGCTGAGAGCCACGGGCGTGGGAAGCTGAGATGACCCTGGGCTGCCTAGAGAAGAATTTAGTTACTTTGGACACTACAGAGAGTCTTTCTTGAACTTAAAAAAGGATAAAATGGCACAGAAGGAGGCCCCCTTGCCGGGACCTCTGGGGCCGGGTGGTGCAGACTTGGGGGGTATCTGGGGTCTGGCTTTGCCAGGGCCCAAGCGTTGCATTTTGTAATTGCTTCCTTAATGGCCCGTCTGTCCCAGCAGGCTGTGAATCATTGGTGAGAGGAATGGTGCTTTCTTCTTCTCACATGAAATGCCAAGATCGGTGGCTGGCCTGCCATGTATTCAGTGGATACTTGTTGAATAATTGGGAGATCCTCAATCTTGTAGCATCCAGAAGTTGGGCTTTGTGTGCTGCGGTTAGAGTTCATCTGGAACAGAGGAACTAATTGGGGTGAAGCAAATCTGTATGATGTATAAATACAGCAATTGTATGTCCCAGATTTTTCAGAGCAGCCCTGGTTTCAAATATTCTCTCCTTTCTGTTCTCTGTGAGTACATCTATGTCTTCAGGCCATGTGCTCTGATATTTGCATTTAGAAAATCCGGACCGTAGAGCAAGCATGCCAGTCTGTTATCTCACAGCGGCTGGACTACTGAGGCCAGGTTCACCCCAGTGTGCAGGGGCTGGAGGCCCTGAGGAAGCAATGTCAAGGTTGTGTGGTGAGCAGGATGTAGCAGCGCTGTCAGTTTATTTAATTACTACCTCTTCTGACCTGTTTTTGGTGTGTGGGTATATCAGTCAGGGTTCTCCAGAGAAACAGAACCAGTGGGATACATTTCAAGGAATTTTCTCATACATTGTGGGGGCTGGCACGTCTGAGGCCTGTAGGGCAGGCTGGGAGGCTGGGAACGCTCAGGCAGGCCCTAAAGTTTCAGCCTTGTGAGGGAGTTTCTTCTTCCTCAGGGAAGCCTCGGTTTGGCTCTTTAGGCCTTTCAGATGATTGGGTGAGCCCCCTGCCCCCCACGCCCTCCCCCACATTACTGGGGCAATCTTCTTTACCTAAAGGCAACTGATTGTGGGTGTTAACCACATCTACAAAATACCTTCACAGCAGCACCTGGATTAGTGTTTGATTAAATAGCCGGCTGCCACAGCCTAGCCAAGCTGACATAAACTCGTCGTCATAGTGGAAGTATCTGAACTGCCCACAGTGTGTTCCAGAGGGTAATACAAAGGACCAGTTGTGGGTTCGGGTATGTCCTGGTGGATGTGGGAGGGGGATTGTCTGAAAGGGGCAGCCACAAACCTGTTGACCTGCTTGTTAAGCCAGTGGGTTAAGCGAGCAAAAGTTGAACAGTGTCCCCATAAGGGGCCACTACTCTGTTCCTCAGAAGAGAGAAGTGTTGAAATAACACCTTGTTCTCTTTACCCTCCTCTTCTGCTTCCATGGGAAGGGGAACCTGATTTGATTGGTGAGGGAGGGGCCATCTGCTATGGGCCCTGAGCATGTCTATATGGTCTTCGTGTGTATGACATGAATGCAGGGTCTGGCTGCCCTTCGCCCAGGCCACCACTCACAGTTGCATCTGCAGTGAGAAACCTTGAGAAAAAGTGGTGAATTGTGCAAGCTCAGACTTCCTCTCCTGTCACACAGTCCTCTGCACGTGCAGGTGTGTCTGGGCCCTGGGGGGAGGCAGAGGAAACTGGTGTGAACACCATGCTGACACCCTGGCATCTGTTGTAACAAAGTTCTTTGCCTCTGATCCAGGAGTCTCACCTCCTCATGGCAGCATCCATGAAAACTTAGAAGCTAGCTTGTTAGCTTGCAAGTCGGGTAAACCTCAGAGCCTCCACAGTTTTTAACAGTAAGAGGCCTTGATTCCCTGCAGATTACACACACACACACACACACACACACACACACACACACACACACCCTAGCCTCGCTGCCTCCTCCATGTAAAGAGGGTCTGTCCTGGACACCACGCTCGCCCCACTCCAGTGTCTCATCGCAGGAGGAAACTGGAGGAACTGTTTTGGCTTTCCGGCTTCTGCACTGACAAAGCTGATGTCCTGATTCTCTGGCGGGCTATTCCCAAGCAGTTTAGAGTCAGGAGGGGACAAGAGGGAAACAGCCAGACTCTTCTCAAAGCCGCAGCGCGCATGGTGTGCCGGTGTCTCTGCCAGGAGCCGGGGTGCTGTGGCGGAAGAGAGAGGGCCCTGTTCTCTCCGAGCGGGTCGTTCAGTGGGGGAGGGCGCGCGGCCGGAAGGAGGCGATGCAGAGCGCCGAGAGCTCTGCGAGGGGAAGGCCACCTTCTTCTAACCTTTTCTTTCTTTCTAATTAATGCTCAGAAGCCCTGTTTTAATTACCTTCATTGGATTTAGGTTTTCTTATGTTTGTAAGAGCAACACATTTACAAATTATCTCTTGGGAAGGGTTATTTCTGCGGTGGTTAAACTCACAATTATATGTTGGTTTGTATTATTCATTCGGAGAGGATGACTTATGTCGATTTCAAAGTAACGTATGTTATGACCATACCTTATACTGTAACTCAACAAACCATACAGAATGTAGTATTAAAACTTAAGTTATAATGTGATTATTTAAATTATTTTAAGTAAATAGTTCATATATTAGATCTTCAAGTATAGTCCTATATTAGATCTTTAAGTATAATCCTAAATTCTGCTTTCATTACATCTTTCAGAAGTATACTCGAAGTAGAACAGAAACTCAGGAGTCCACAATTTCCCCCGTCTGGCCCATGAGTGACTTGCTAGGCCCTAGGAAAATAGAGGCACCTCAAAATAAATTTTTCAAATACTCTAGTCTCCTAAAAGGCGAAATGTATTTAATCATACACATAATGAAATTTTAGGGAAGCTTGATTAGTACTTAATGCCTAGTTATTAACCCAACGGAGCCAGTCTCGGGGAATACGACATTTCTTTCTGACTGCTTACATGCAGGAGCAGGCCTCCACCTCCCTGCATAGATGCAGACGATCCAAAGATAACAGACATCCAAGTATCATTTTTATTTCTGTCATGATCTCCTTAAATTTCTGAGAGAGAAGTTAGAAAAGGACACCATAATTCAATTTAGAAATATTCTTAAGTTTCTTCCAAATAGCACCTGTGGTAGATTCTTTGGGGAACGTGAGACAAGAGCTGTGCCTTTGAAGATTTGCAATCAAGTGAGGATGGTAATTATCATCATGGGTTTACGAGTGGACTTGCCTGGCAAGGGCCCCTCTTTTCAATATAAAGACTCTTTAATTGCTTCTTGTAATGCTTTTATCAATGGTGGCCAAAGTGTTTCTGTATTAACCCACATCACCAGCAAGATATCCCTGTTGGATGAAAGGCTAGAAGGGAACGTGAGGAGGAAGTGGGAAAGGAATGGACATTGATTGATACCTACTCTTTAATGGACACTTTGTTATCTAATAAATCCACGCAAGAATCCAGGAAGTAGTTATCATTGCCCTTGCACTTCCCCCTCCATTTTTTTTTTTTTTTTTTTTTTAGCAGATCACAACATTAAAGCTCAAAAAATGTTAAAACGTTTCTCTCAATCCAGACAGAAAGTGGCAGAGCTGGGATTTTTATGTCCATTTAACACCAAAACCCAGGCTTTGTAGGCTACTTAGTGGCCTAAAAGTGTGTGTGTGCTTTCTGAAGTACACAAGCAAATGAACAAGCCAGCAAGAAGCAGCAAGTAGATTGGGACTGAAGGTTTTTCTGATAAGTTGGATAACCACTGGCAGAGATGTAGACGGGGTTAGAGCACTGGTGGGGGGAAGTGGATGGGGGGATATTAAAAGCCCTCTCCTCACTGGGACTCGACCTCTGTGAGAACACAGGCGGAGTTTGCACATATTTTCCTTTTCTGTGGGATCTTCTAGCACACATCTCTACTGTGACTGGAGATAGTCATCTGGGCAGAAAATGTGGAGGGAAAACCAGGCCCCTGGGCCCGATCGCCACAGAGCTGATCACGACGTGCGGCCGTTCATCCTGCTGAAAACGCAGCTCGTGTTAGGTATCTGTTTCCTGTTTATTTGTTCCACAGAGGGAGGTCCCTGCAAATCAATCATGTCAGATTTGGAGGAAAAGAAATCTTTTAGTTTTACAGAAGCTCCTTCCCCAAGGGGAAAGAGGACCAGACCGTTTTATTTCAGATCCTGTAATGGACCGAATGCTTTGTTCCCCTTCAATCGTAAACTGAAGCCCTAACCCCCAATGCACCGGTGTCTGAAGGCAGGGCCTTTGGGAAGTAATTAGGCTTAAGTGAGGTTATGGGTCTGGGCCATCAACAACGGGATAGTGCCTGTATAGGTAGAGGAGGAGAGAACAGAGCTCTCTCTCTCCCTCTATGTGAGCACACAGCGAGAAGGTGGCTGTCTGCAAGACAGGAAGTGGGCTTTCACCAAGAACTGAATCTGCTGGCACCTTGATCTTGGACTTCTGAGCCTCTAGAGCTGTGAGAATAACTGTCTGTTATTTAAGCCTCCCAGTCTATGATGTTTTGTTATGCAGCCCGAGCTGACTAAGATAAACGGACCCTCTTGAGGCCATTATTAAACCCATTTTTAAGGGGTGGGTTGATGGTTCTATTTGGGGGAAAACCTGTTTGAGAGAGAGGTTTTGCTAAGTCCCTTTGTGTTTCACAGATCGAAAAGAAGTGTGATTCCTTGGGGAAAGGAGGCAGAAGGTGAAGGTGGGGGAGCAGTGAGAATCTGCCTTTGCAGGCTGGGCGACCCGCTCCTTGCACCATGGGTGTGCTGGGGGCAGAAACCCCTGAGCATTCAGAGCTGTGACCTGGGAACCCGGGGCACAGCCTCCTTCCTCCCTGGCTGAGCTTAGCTCTGCGCAGTGTGGGCTCCTCCTCCAAGTTCCAAGGACCAAGTTCTGAGACGTGCAACAGTCTCACCAAACGGTAGCTGGAGACACTGGAAGGATGGACTGACCAGACACCAGAGCTCAGCACGGGACTGGGGGTTAGATGGCCCGTCCCTTCTTTATGTGTTTGTTTTTTTATAGTCAACATCATTTTGTATTAGTTTCAGGAGTGCAGCACAGTGGGTGGACAATCA